>CABFOQ010010496.1:2283-22892 GCA_900660455.1 Gephyroberyx darwinii | reverse complement strand
TCTGTGGTTTGTTCTTGTGGTCGGTCTATCAATATGCTTTTGCCTGTGGCTTTAAGTGTTTTTCACAAAATAAATGAGCCTAAATAAATATAATAACAATAACACTACTACTAATACTACTGCTACTGCTACTACTAGTACTACTACTACCACCACTAATGCTAATACTAATAGTAATACTACTTCTGGTAGCCATAGTACTATGACTACTACCTCTACTACTACTACTACTACTAATAATAATAATAATATATAGATAACCCAATATATATACAACCTAAAAGTGAAAACATTAAAGAAAGGAATTCAGGGATCTCACCTGTTGACCTGCACTGAGGACGAACTTCAAAACAGCAAGTAAGCGGAGGGTCAAGCACTGTCACAAGTTATTGGAGAGAAGTGGAAGAGCATTATGCAATCTTCTCCACTCCCACCCTTCACAGCCCTCATAGGCTTCAGACAGCTTTGGGGGGCCAGGCTAGGGAGGGTGAGATGGGAGATTGTCGAGATGCTGATTAGGGTTCCTTCACTATTATGCTATACACTTGAAACTGGAGTGGTAATGATCAGTAAGACCCACATAAACTGAGCAGGATCCTCAGTAGCACAGTGAATTAATGGGGGAAATGTCAACTCATCATTACACCTTGAAAGTCCAAACTGACTGCTATTTTGAATTTGGAAATATCTCAGCTGTCTAGTCCCTCTATGTCTTGTCCTATGTCATTATATTTTCATGTCATTATATTTTCATTTCCCTATAGTAATCCTATAACACATTTCAGAAGGATACTACACAAATACCAAATCCCCATAGGAATATTATAGTGATACCAGGAGATAAAAAAAAATAGGCTTTTAGCAAGACAAGGGAGCTGCTTATAAACAGTGTTGTAGAGAGTATTTGTTAGAGAGTATTAGTAATAGTTAGCTAATTCGCTACAAAATTACTCTTTATAAAGGAAACTCATTAGAGTACTTTTGCGTTACCCATTCAGAACATACTGTAGCAATATGGCTTCAGTTCTGCCAAGATACAATGCAAGACTACTGTTCTGTTTTTAAAACAGTGAGACAATCTCGTTTATATAAAACTGACCTAGATTGCTGTGTAATTGTGTTTCAAGTAGCAGCAAGTCGTCTGCACGAGCTGCCTCGGGGCGGGGTTTTCGTTGCTCTCTACTTTTTATTGAATTCATAACAACTGAAACAATATGAAAGAAGAATAGAAAAACAGGTTACCCCAACGAGTTACTCGTTACCCCAAAAAGTAATCTGAGAATTGAGCACGTTGCGAGGTAACGCGTTACCCCCAACTCACTGGTAAATACCACAGACACACTATAAGTCCATAGAGGGATATTACAGGTAAAACATAGTGATTTTTCGTTAGGACTGTCTCATTATTATCCCCCGTCTCCAGCATCATCTTAACTAGGTCATCCTGTTTCTTTTTCACAGACAGAAACCCTTTTTTGTTCTAACATCCTAATGAATTGGATAGTTAGTAGTCTGTGTTCACCAGCACGCTCACCAGCAGATGGTGCATTCTTCAGGATTTTATGAATAGCTCCGGGCCGCTGACAGCTTCCATATAGAGGGGCGGAGTTTCTCGTGTTGTCAAATCAAATCGTCTCTCCGTGAACGTGCAGCGGGCGGCAGGCTGGGAAGCATTCCACGGACAGGAGAAGCTACTGATCGCACAGGACCACAACCACCCTCACAAGGACGATCTCCACGAAGGGCAGAAATTGCATCGAAAATAAGAGTGGCACAATGCTGGCCTGCACAGAGATGATTACCATGTGTCTTCAGTCTGCCAAGCACGAGCACTTGAGGAAACAGCAGGGGCTCGAGCTGAGCCAAAATCAAGGCATCTCTATTTTTCAGGATGTAAGTAGACCTTCGTTTTGTGTGTAAAGTGGCCTCATGCCTCGCAGAATCACCAAGTACCATTTTTATTTTATTTTTTAATTATTATTGCTTTTATGCATGGTTATTCCAAATCTATAATTAAACGTTTTCAGTTTATGTTCACCTCATTGATGTAACCTAAAAAAAGACTGGTAATTCATTGTCCTTAAGTTTAATCTTTATGAATGGTTCATATGGAGTTAATGCACGTCAATAGCTTCCCATCCATATGTGCTGCTAGCCCATTATGTGAGAAAGGTGAGAGGGCTTGCCCATTAGTGCGTGAATAACACAAAAGGTGCTTTATCGCGATAATCTTTGCACGCAAATACACTGGACCCTAATGTTTTGATGTAATTAACCCCTCAACTTACAAATCATGAGGACATAGGTGTTTTATTTTGGCTGTATGCCAATTTCCATATAATAAGGGTCATGACATTGGTTGTATGAAACATAGGAAGGTGTTTCAGATATTTTATTAAACACGATTTGATATTGGTGATTCATAGTAGGCATAGCCATCTCTTCATCCTGTTAGAAAATAGAAACATCCATTAGAAAATACAAACATCCTACATTTTTAATTATTAAATCAGCTTGCACAGCTCACTCTGGGTTTGACGTAGAAGCACAGCAAGGAATGTTTCACAACTGGAGGTACTTCGATTCAGCACAGTTATTTTTCCTTGGCTACAGTATGAATAATTTACAGGTGCTCCTAAATCCCTCCATATAAAACCAGTTCCAGCCTTGCTTTCGGCTCCCCAGAGCACAATACTGTGTATAGGTGCAATATTGTATTTTAGGAATTATCAGCATTTGATACAGTGTCTCATGATTGGAGCCTATATGTCGCTGTGTTGTTTGAGGATGTTCCAGAAAATACACAAAAATTGGTTAGCAGCATCATTTCCTTGCGCCAGACTTAGAAATAAATAGAATTACCCAGTTTCTTAGAGGCAGATTATTGGCCAGCAAAGAACATTAGACTGCAGGAAGTGCACATTTGGCTTAAATGCTGTTAGCTTCCATTCTCTGACTCCAGCCCAATATGCTGCATAATCTCCAAACTGGCATCCCTTCATGGAACCTATTACAGTGGATAAGGGATGTAATATTTTACATAACAGCAGCACAAATGCAGATTGTGTGCACATGACAGAGTGTGCTTCTCACTGTAAGCTATATATCCAACTTTGCTGCCATCATATTTTGTCGCCCTTCCTCCGCTTTCCCACCAATTAAATCATGCCGGGTCACACTCTCCATTTGCACAGTATTTTAGAGAGAATCGAGCCTCATTTATGCTCTTCATACCTCTCCATGGACTCATTACAGCTTAGTTATACTTACTGTAAGCCTTATTAAATAACCAGTATGATTCTTTCTCTCTCTCTCTCTCTCTTTGAGAACAGGCTTTATTTAATTAAATGGGTTAGAGGATTCACAATACTACTCAACTGTTTGCTGTGTGTGTACAAATGTACTTTACCGTCTCTGTGTCTTGCTGTTCTTACTGAGATAGCACTTTGCCCTCAGAAGCTGATGGGAAAGTGCGGTATGTGTTTTTGGACGTGGCTGAGATGCTCTGCAGTAGGAAGTAGCCCCCAGATGTTCCCAGAGCTCATTCACTTTTCCACCTCAGTAGGACTCATGTTGGCGGGCCTGAGGGATTGGCTGAGGCAGAAATTACAGCTGCAGAGTACATCCATGTAGCTAATACTGCCTTTAGGATATCTTCATCACCATTGCCGATGATGACATTTTCTCCATCAACTCCACCCTCCCAACAATGGATAAATAAAAGCCAGTAAATCTCCACCTCAGGGGCTAACCATTCAGGTTTCTTCAGAGCCACTGTTTATTACCCTTTTCTTTTGCTGACTTTATGGAGCGGTTCCCTGTAGGTTTCCCTCTGAGGCGTTTTCAACAGGATGCTTACACCAGCACTTCATGGTTTAGACAGAACTGACGGTGACAGCACCTTGAAGCTACTTGAACATGGCGGCCTCAAGGTTTCATGTGATCATCAGTCAGCTGTTACACTATAAAGCATCCCAAAAATCAACATTCCTGCTTGTCAGTTCAGAGATGTGAAGTGCACACTGTACTCCGGAATGGGCCAGGAGGACCGGATGTTTCCCAAGAGAATTTCAATGCAATCTTTGTTATTCTGTACGATTATTTCTTTAACTTTTGTTGTTCAGTACAGCTCCTATTTTAAATGCTGTACAATTCTGTTTTTTTCTTGTAGATTTTCTATACGGCTTGCCATGGCGTGCTCCCTTCAGTAGATCTGACTTGAATAAAGGTGTGATGTTGCTTTAAAATGGGACGCTAACGGTGCATGTCTAGGCTTTCACACACCCCAGTGTGCTTGAAAGGTGACAGCTATGGATCTGGGTGCACCACTTCATTGTGATCATACAGTGACTCAGCCAGCCATTGGACTCTCTCTGGGACTGACTGGGTGCACACAAGGTGTTTTATCAGAAATGGTGGTGAGGTGAATGAGGTGCTGCTCTCATCTCCCGCACAATTCCTCACGCTGTGCTTTGGTGTTACATGACGACGAGAACGAAGAGGATAATGGTGATTTTGTTACCATGTTTATACCATAACCAAGTTAAGACGAAAGGCCGCTATTTCCTGCTTTTGCAAATTTCACGCAAATTTGGGGCAGCAATCTTAAAGCAGGATGATTATCTCACTGTCCTGCCTGGAAGTGATAGAAAGAAAAAATATAGATAAATGCTATCATTCCAGTCACCAACTTTCCTGTCCCTAAGCTCCTTCCTGGCAAACATAAATGTCAGCGCTTCATTTCCCAAGGAGGTGTTACATCTCTACTGAAATGCCTGTAGAAATTACATCTCTACTTAAATGTTCTTCTGTGCACAAAAGGACAGTGAAATGCCAAAAACATTTATTTGCACAGATAGCTTGATCCACGTTTGCGGTTTCATAGAGGTTACGGAGGCTTCCCGGTTGCTTTGACGTTTTATCTCTGATTGGCTACACTTCTATCCTCTATTTCACCACACAGATTCCCCCCACATCAAGATGTTTGTTCATATTTGCTCAAGTTTAAAACATCGCCAATATCTGATTTCATCCTCTTCCTTTGTTGTTATCATTTGTGCAAGAATGTGCAAAAATCTGATCTTATTTTGTCTTTTTTCAGATATTCCGACGGGCAGACAAAAATGGTGAGTAAACGAAATACGCAGGTAATTGATTTAATGCAACTAATTCAAATTCAATTAAATTCTCTTTGAGGGAGACTGGATGAGATGCACCGGTTTGGTCTGTCCAATATCTGAGGGGATTAATTAAAAAGCTGTTTGAACATATCTCTCAGTTCTGTTGTCATCCTTGTTGATATAGATAGGATCTTCACATGAATAGACCAAGGGCCATGGCAACCACATCTCTTTGGCTGTCTGACAGAATTAACGCTTTTGATTCAGTTCAGACTCAGCTCAGCGATATCCTACATGTTTTAATTCTGTCTATCATGACAGAATCAAAACATTTGCAACATTTAGAGCAAACACTGTATGTTGTTATGAGTAACCTTGTCAGGAATGTGGCTTCGGTTGTAGCTTGTCTTTTGTTGGTTTACTCACCAGAAATAAACCCACTTGAAACATCCACTTAATGTAAGTGGATGAAATGTATTCCCCTCTACAAACATGCCAGTGTCACATTTGGTTTCTAGTATCTTGATGAATTTGTACTTCAAAAGGTAGTTATTGGGAATCCTCTTGAGAAAACTCTGGAGCAGACAGCTCTGGGAAATAGCGCTGACAAAGAGGCATTTGTGTTTGGTCATAATGTTTTATTCATGCATTGCATTACAGTGTAATGGAAAGTAAAATAAGGACGGTGATTAATGCATGTATGTGTATCTATGAACTCTACGGACGGACAGTTTCCACAGGAGTATGGCAAATGTGTTACATAAGAGCAGTATTAATGATGCAATGTGTGCCTACGTGAGCAGAGGGTGGTTGACTCGCAGCTTAGATATATGGATGCCAAAACCCTCTATTTCATGGTTTGTCAAAGAAGTGCAACCATTAAAAAAATGAATTTTCTTTGGGGCCGTTGTGAGAAAAATGTAGGAGATAGAGGAGATGCATGGATTCCTTCTCTCCTCAAGTTGTGTCAGATGATCTCTTTTTTTGAGTCAGTAGAAAGACTGCTGAAAAGCCGTTTCCTCACTACAGGGATGGGAAACGTACCAGCTGTGACTAAAATGAGGGTTATTTTATTTGAAATAGATGATGACTGTATTTCAGCATTCACTCAAGCATATCACTAGTTCTATCATACAAACATCATCAAAGGTTTTATTTTTCACTCTTTGTAGAGAGTAAAAGATGAAAAGAGGGAAGAGAACCCCGGTGCATGTCTCTGGTAGTTATCTTCAGTTTGCGGTGAAGCCCTCGATGGTTTCTGGACTAACTCACTGAGTCGTGCACCCTGGAGGAAAGTGACTCCTTGCAAGCAACAGTGAGTGGGCTGCCATGATATGCCTCGAGCACTGCAGATTTACCACATAATGAGAGCTGGCCACTTGCCACAACGTAGCCGATCCCTCTATGCTACTGTAATGAAAAACTTACATTTTTTAAAAACAATTGTATGAGCACAAAGATATGAAGTAGATACTGTATGCTTTTACCTGCCAGCCTCACCGTGATCACAATTCATCTGTAATACATTGATGTTGCTCTTAACAAACTATGTTAAGAGCTGTACAAGTGTCCCGTGGTTCAGATGTAAGGAGATGAAACTGATCAACTGTGGTGAATGATTACAGTATTAGAATATGAATTTTCATTACAACTTTGATTCACTGATGAAGTCATCATGAAAACATAACAGGATAAATCAGCAATTTTCCAGCAATTTGAAATGAATGAACCTCCACCGGAGAGCAATGCACCCGAAGTGTTAAGTGCGACAGAGGGGTCGGAGATCAGCCTTCGGAAGAATTTCATACGAAATCAGCCAAACTGTTTTGATTTGAGCTGAATTCTTAATACAAGCAATGGGCTGGCAAATGACTTGTCGAAGTGATTGACCGGTTTCTCATGAAAAATCCAAGTCAAGTAAGAAATTAGCTCTCTAGTATTATATTTTATTTCATATATATTTTCATTTATTTTATTATTATCTGATTCTTTAGTTCTGAACAGAATTGTATTGACATAAACTATAGTGAAGATGTTGGGATGGCAGGTGATATCAAAGTGAGTTGCAATTTCTTTCTAGGAACTCAAATGATAAGAATCACCTTGAGGTTGCTTTGATACTTCTTTGTTTACTTGCAGTCATATAATAAATACTGCACCAGTATTGCACCAGATGGATCTAGAGCAGACTGTAGTCTGCAGCAGGGTGATGGGCTAGAAGAGACTATCTAAAAAAAACTATCAATAGTTATTAGTTATTTACCTACTCAAAATGATTCTCTCACCTGGAAATTGGAGCACCATGTACAAAATGTGTTGCCATTTGTAACCTGTTTAACCAAACAATAGTGATGAAAATAACTAAAGCTGACTGCCTGTAAGACTCAAAGGGCTACAAGGATGAACAATGGCAGACAGACCAGTACATGCAGAGCAACAAAAAGGAAAAATAAATGCCAGATAGAAAGGAAAGTAATGGTGGGTACAAGTTAACAACATAAGAAACCCATCACCAATGTGTTACCTTCCAAATAGATTTTAGTGCACGTGCACAATAGTTTTTTTAACTCAACAATCAAGAAGTAACATAATTTGTTTTTTTTCTTTAATCTCACTAGACGATGCATCTGTATCAGACCTTTCATGGAACTGGAACATGGCGAGCAAACAAGCTGCCTGGTCACGCTATTCTTACCTCCTGTATTCTCTTGAAATGATTGCATTGGCGGGCTTCATGAATTATTGATAGTGCTGTGTTGGTCTGGAGTCCATTTTTGGCTTCAGAATACTCTCAAGGTTTCTCAAGTGTTTCTTGAAAGATACTGACTTGGTGCTGTGCTAGGGACAGCTTTCATTTAGGCCACATTCAGAACTGCAGTTTGATTCAGTCTGAAGTTACAAAATTGCAGCAAGTAAGCTTCCTTGCATCTGTCCTGAATGGATCCTGTGTCCTGTCCTAATAGTTTATCATCAGTCTGAGTAGCACTTTAAAAGTCCCAACGGGATTGTAGTATTGACTTATCGGTCGCAAAGCTTCTGGATCAGTGGTTGCTAAATCTACATATCCTGTGATTGAAACTCACCGTCTGAGAGGTGATTGTTCACCGGAAATTAGACTCACTTCATCAAACAAATACTCAGGATTTTGTCTTATGGCATTGGCACAGAGACACATATCGACAACTCACATGGTATAACATATACATACTGGTGCATGTTTAAAAGACAGTACACAGAATGCAACAGGACGATGCAATAAACAGTAGACAATATAGTATATATAGTATATCACCCTACATATATCAATTCAACTTTCAGTATCTATGTGCATTTAAGCAGAATGGCATACACTGTGGTTGCAGCTGCAGAGGATGGGTGGTGAGAGGTCAGTAGTACATTACTCCACGGTACAGGTAGTTACACTGTATAGAGTAAGATGCATGAACTATATACAAGCTTTATACAACATAGACATAATTCCTGAGGTTATACTGAGTAATACACCAGAAGCTGACAGCCCACGTTTGTGCCACTAACAACTAGAAGCTGAACACTGAACACTGAACTGCTGAGATGCTCATCACTCAAGATCCCTTAGAGAACAATGACTCAATTATGAACTCAGCTGAGTCATTCAGGTTCCTGGCAAGCATCATAACCGACGCCCTCAAATGGGACGAGACCATCTCCTGCCTAATTGAGAAGGCAGGAGCCAAGTTCAGTGAAGGTGCATATGCAGCTTGAACGCAGATAGCTGTAGAAGATATGTGTAGTTTAGTCATTGAAGCTAGTGCAGTGTCCTCAAGTCCTCACACCATGTACACTGTGACACCATGTGATTTATCAATGTTTCTGCACCAGTGCCACCGAGGCAAATCCCTGTATATTCTGATTAAGGGTCTGGAGTTGGAACAAAACATCAATCTGAGGTGAAGCACTAACCATATAGTGTATTGTCTTTATCTAGTTAGTGTCAAGGAGCCCAACCATCCCACTACTGCAGCCCATCTGATGGAGAAACATTGAATGCTTGCAGAATGTGCAGTCTGAACTACCCTGCATCTCACTACATATTCAGGTGTAATTGGGTGTGAAACTAAAACGAAACAACTCTGGTAGAGAGGACAGGGGAGTTAGTCAAACACTAAAAACAGATTGTTTTCTCCTATCATTGAAGCACTGACCTCAGTGCAGGGAAATTTGAGGAAAGTGTTGAGATTCTTTGTCTACTCCGTTAGCTTCTCCTTCCAACTGGAGTTTAACCAGACTGCAACGTTTCAGTAAACACAAAATTTAAAACAGCACCAAAGACACCAAAGAGATGTTTTGATGGTACTTTTTTTCCTCCAAAATCTGAAGCAAATGAATTAACTTTGTCATTTTATTAAAAAGCCTTTGCTGCAAATGCATCATATTTGGAGCCATGCACTTTGTAAGATGGCACCAAGTCAAACAGATGATTTGATTTACCATTGGCTTAGGCCTATCAGTCTGAGCTCTGTTGCCTGGCGGGGATCTCAGCGCTGGGTCTCAAAGGGTTTCAGTGCTGGCGGAGCAGAGTTGGAGAGATCGAAGTGAGATCTCATTATATTCCAAAGTCAGCCATCTAGTGAGCTCTGACTACTCAAACTAGCCCTCAATCCTTGCTCCCAATTTCCTTGGGACGCTGCAGGCCCCAGACGTTGCTTATCGGAGGCGTGCTGTGCTCACCTTCAGTGGATTTGATCTCATGGTTTATGTTTATCTTGTGAGCTGAGAGACTGTGGATTGGCTAAGGTATGACTGCAGAGTGGTTAATACGGATCATCAGAGCTGTATTTAGTATGTGGTCGTTATTAAATTGTGATTGGAGAAATTACGTATAGGGGGAGTTGAAACAGTGGGTAAATTATTAGTATCAGTTTTCAGTAGTGAGGAAATGGGAAAGTCATCCTAAAAGAAATATAATTTCCTTCTTAAGAAACGCAATTGTAGGCAATTATTTCATGAACGAGAATATAAATTGGATTTTCAGATCTATCACATCATTAACCAATAACAATCACTGTATTGCATTCTTGGAGTTGGATAAGGGCAAATGACTGTCATTGTCAATTTAATTTCTTCTTCGTAAGTATAGCACACCGCCTGGACACTGCCTGACAGAGGTTTTATCGCTAAAGAAAAAAATAAATTGGGACTATGTTGATTGAGATGAAATATTTCTAATTTGAGCTTATCACTGGAATTGATTAGGTTTGTGACTTCAACAGATAGGGGTGAAGAGACAGCCTCAGAGTCAACCTCTTCCATTTGCCCAGCACAGGGCAAACTCTTCATAAAAGTCAAAACCTCTTTAACACTCTCCCTCTCCCCCTTTTAGACGACGGGAAGCTTTCCGTGGAGGAGTTCCAGTCGTACTTTTCCGATGGTATCCTCACCGATGAGCAGATGCAGGAGCTGTACCACTCCATCGACAGGCAGCAGACGGAGTAAGCTCATCTGCCTTTGGGACGTCCTCGCGCTCTGCTGCCATCTGCAGCCTTTTCCTGCCTGGCGGGGAGACGTCTTTACCTCACTTCGAAGGAGACGTGTCAATATTTTTCACAGAGAGCCGTGAATCTCGGCAGTGATAAGATTAATAAGATTGCGAAATATCAGCATGTACCACTTCCACCGGCTCGCAGTAAAACTTGAAAATCTTGAAAATCAATTTGCAGTAAAGTAAAGAATGTCGTTTTGGATGTTTTCTTCAAATTAATATATATAAATGTAAAAAACTGAAGAAAACAAGAAAGACTGATAACTAGCTCCCTGGTTACCGGGAGCATGCTATTTTATGGCATAGCAACCAATAAAACACTGGTAGCTGTGCATTATGGGAATTATCAGCATCGTTGGAACATGTCTTTGACCAATGGGATTGCTGCATTGAAACTAGTCATTGTATAAGGTAACATAAATCACTCTAATATCAATTTTTTCTTTCTTTAAAAAAAAAAAAAAAAACTAAAAAAATAAATAGAACAACACAGAAGTCACTAAAGCAACTTATATTTCCCTGAATAGACATTCAGTAGAATTTTCTCCACACTGCTCCAATGCCCAATCCAGTAGTTCATTTCTTTCAATTCTCCTGTTTAAATGCCCATGTGGAATCTACCAATGGACACCTCCTCGTTGCAGTGGAAAACTATTATCTGATAACGCGGTCATTTCACTCACAGAAATGTCCACTTTTAGGACTTTGATAAGAACATTTCAGGCCTCCCTATGCTCTCTGCTTCCATTAACCTGTCTGTCTGTCTCCTCCTCCCTCTCAGCAACCTAGACACGGACAAACTCTCAGGTAATTTTATCTGATTCCTGGATGTTGTTGTTGAATGTGTTATTGACATTGCTCTCAGAGCTTTTATAAGCTGTTCTTTGTGTGACTTTAAAATGTCACAAAGTCCCTGGGTTTTGCTCGACTAATACCAGGGTTTTTTTAGCTGTTGCTGGCTTCAGCTGTCTGTCAATGGCCATAATTAAAACCTAAGCATGCCTCGGTCTGAGAGACTCAGGGATGAAGTGATAATTACGACATTGCCCGATTCTAATTATTCCCACCAGTTTCAGTATGGGATTATTTCTGCTGTCAGATTGAGTTTCTCTGCTCTCAGTATGCTATTTTGTGGAAAACACTGATCAGTGCACAGATCAGACACAAAACATGTTGAAAGCTTAACAAATCTTTATATCTTCCCCACCAGAGTACTTCACTCCACACCTGGGTGAATATGTCAACGTCTTGTCCGCTCTGGAAAAGCTGAATGTCGCCGTCTTAAAGGCCATGGACAAAACTAAAGAGGTGGGTGGCCCTGGCTTTCACCTTTGCACCATCTACCATGTTCAACCTTTGAGCACTCCTCCTGGCAAGCCGCTGTTGTTGAATTCTGGATGTCGAGAGAGAATTTAAATATAGCAAGACAACAGCAAGCTATTATCCACTTAAATGGCATTTAGAACATTTCTACACATCCCTCAACCCCGTCAAGGATTCCACAGGCTTTTGTTTGCGCCTCAGCTGTCAGTTTTAAACCCTCTCAGAAGCCTTTAGCTCTCTCAGCTGTGACAGCGATATGAAAGTAAGGAAAGCAGCACCACATGACTGCCTGCCCTCTCTCTGGTTCTGCTCACTGACACTGCATTTACTACACAACAAGGGCTCACAGAACCTTACACGAACCATACTCTTAAAATGGCTTTTTCTAACCAGAAGCCGTAATTCATGTCAGGTTTGTGTGATTGATGGTGTGTCAAACATGGCAGCTGTTTGGATTTACAATGCAGGTGGACAGAAAATAAAGAGGAAATTAGGCAGATTCTGTGTCTACTACAGTAGAAACGTTTGGTCATTTAATGGGTTTATATTGTCTGATAAATTACATTAATTGTCTCCAAAAGTAAAAAACAAATGAACACTCTACTGACTAGGTGCAAAGCTAAGTGTAAAGCACACAACAAAACAATATGCTTCCATGGTTTTACTTCTTATTAGCTGATATGGAGCTCACAAGGACTTGCAACGCTGATGTAGAAACTCGGTAGAAACATACTGTAGCACACAGTTTTGTTTGACCACCACAAAGCAAGTATTTGACAGTCAGCAACATCAGCCCAAACAAGAACAAAGTCTTCACAATATCATATTTATGGCATGGTAAAAATAATATTTAGCCTTGCAAACTGTTTTGAACTGATATCAGAAAGATATTTAGGTCCCGTTTTCCCAAAACGATGCAGGTAACAGATATGGACGACTGTGTATTGAGGTCTTGGTGTTCTGGGGTCAGTGCTACTGAGGTCAAAGCGTTCATCATTGCCAGCATTTCCACATTCCAGCATCTCATCAAATCATCAGGAGAAGATTATGAAGCATTGGGAATTCTATTTCTATATATATATATATAGAAATATGTTCATATATTCCATTGAGATGTAGAGGGGATTAAAAGGCTGCTCCTGACATGCACAGTGCATGAAAACTCGGTGCAGCTGTAATCAGATTGTTTTAAGTGCACCGTCGAGATCAACATCAAAGAACTTCCGCTAAGACGTAATCAATAACACAGCTCACTCCTCATCGATCTCACCTAACCCTTCATGTTAAGCCAATTGGCAAATGCTTATTTCTGTTTGGCAAGAAAAATAACCAGGTGTGGAATTGACAGAGGCTTGGATGAGGATGTGATTTCTTTTTTTTTCATGATATGCGGTGACTTTTTTCCTCTCATTTTCATTTTCTGAGCAGGAAGTTGGTATTATTGATGATAGTGACGTGTTCTTGAGGCTAATTCATCCTGTCTGTACAGAGAGAGAGAGAGATTTGTCTGATCAATGAACATAGGGTGATATGACAGTAACCAAGCCTGACAAAAGCCCCCCGGCTCTCAACTGACCTGACGTCAGATGTCCTCTACACACGCAGTCCAACTGCCCTGCAAACACACAGCTGTTCTCCTCATATCTCTTCCTCTTTTCTAGTTCTTTCTCTCCTTCTCTGTTCATCCATGTATTTTATCCTCTCAGGTTTACTCTTTTTTCTCTGTTTTATCACTATACATCCATCTTCTCTGACATTGTCTCCCGGTCTGCCTCTTTTTTCCCTCTCTTGATATTCCTCTCTATATCACTCTTGCCTTCTTACATCTCATGCATTTTTCATGCTGGTATTACTCAGCCAAAGGGCTCTCTTTGTCCTGCAGAGTAGTTGCAACAATTCAAGGCTTAACCTCAAATATTGCTGAATCAAAGACAACACTGATCCCAGAGCAGTGCACAGAGGCCATCAGTATTCATTTTGGCTGCAGGCAAAAACACTGGTAACAATTTTACATGAACTCTGGTTTATAACGGTTTAATAACGCCTGGAACAGGACGGGAACAGGAAAATATATTTATCCATAGAAGGAAACAACAGACTGGAATGTATTTTCTATGTTACTTTGATGTTGCAATTCTTCCGTCTTGAAGAAAAAGGGAGGAGGAATGAGAAACAGACTAAGGTTCATAACTTATAAAGTGCAGTGTGTGTGAGAACACATCAAGGGAGAAGACAAGATTCCTATAAAACAAATTCCATGGGTTGTTGTTTTCTATCCTTTATTTCCCCCCATTTTATCATCCAGGAGTATCAGGGTTCTTCGGTCCTGGGTCAATTTGTGACACGCTTCCTACTGAAGGAAACCTCCACCCAGCTGCAGTCCCTCCAGTTGTCACTGGACTGCGCTATGGAGGCTGTGGATGAGCAGAGCTGCACGGGAAGGAGGATACTGAAGAAGCCCGAGGATCTGCCGATCCAGAGGGCGGTCAAGCGCCCCGGCCGTCGCATCCAGAAGAATATGTGTCTTTCCCCTGCGGACCCCTACTCTGGCATGCTCACCACAGGTACACATCCATACTGCTTCAGAGTGTTCCAACAGGGCAACGCTGGGGTTAAAATAGTTCACATGATATGGTAAAAGTATGACAAAAGAGAAAAATATTTGTCTCAGTCGTCTTTTCTTCATCTCTTAAGAAATAGAGAAGATCTCAATTTTGCATGGTTTCCTGATCACCTCCATCTGAAATGTTTCTCCTAAAAACATCTAGTGAGCAATGAGGAGATAATAAATTCCTGAGACTTAATAAATGTGAAGATGCTAGCATGTGACATATATAATGGTAATAAGCTCCTACTATATGGCTGCTGGCCTCATGGCTTCAATAGGAAGATGCAGCAGGATGTGAAAACTGTGTTTGAAAAGAAGCATCCAAATGGTAGGAGTCATAAAACATCATGTCAGAGTTAAATGACACTTATTTAAGAACATTTGGAGATCTCTTGTTTTGATCAGAGTGAGATCAACATGAGCTTATATGTGGTTGTTTCTCTTGAGCTGAATTTGAGAAATAGGAGGAAAAGCATTTAGTCTCATCTTGGTGTTAAAAAGAGTAATTTGTGTCTAAGAGAAATAAAAGATAGAAAGATCTCTTCCTGGATTTTGCTTTCCTGTGGGTCTAACCACTGAATGTGATGGAAATTTAAAAGGGTTTTCGGGGACACTGCTGCCACCGGACTTGCAGTGATACAATCACTCACTCACAGTAGTGCATCAAACACTTTGAAATACTGCTATCAAGACATGCTGTGCTGTGCTGTGCTGTGCTGACGTTGTGTTTGCTGGGTCAGGGGTCAGCGTGGAGCCAGACAACCACTGGAACTCCCAGATCAACCGGCTGCAGCAGCTCATAGACAAACTGGAGTGTGAGGTTTGTATGAAGTTTGGTTATTTTTGGCAGATATCAGTACCAGTACCAGTAACAGTACTAGTATGAGGCTGCAGTGGCTCCGTATAGCTCAGTAGACAATAATAATGTCACAGCTAGGGGTACAGAATCACATATCCCATTTATCGGATGCTTTTATCCAAAGTGCCTTATAGTACCACTATAGA
This sequence comes from Gephyroberyx darwinii, assembly GCA_900660455.1. Taxonomy (NCBI): domain Eukaryota; kingdom Metazoa; phylum Chordata; class Actinopteri; order Trachichthyiformes; family Trachichthyidae; genus Gephyroberyx; species Gephyroberyx darwinii. The sequence continues at coordinate 7,315 of CABFOQ010010496.1, read as the reverse complement.
TGACAATACATGTAGATGCTTGAAGTCAAAAATAACCTCAAAAATAAATAAAAGACAAAGTAACAGGTAAAAAGGCTCAAAGAATTGCAAAACCATTTTTAATGCCAATTAAAGCATAAAGACATGTTTTTTTTACATGGTTGACCCAGTAGGAATGGCCTTACCCTGGTAGGGTAACCAGGACCACAGCAGGATTAGACTGGTATGCTGATATACTGGTTATGTTCCGGCTAGAGCCACGATGTGTCTCCGTGGTACCATGTGTTGTTATGGATACCAATACCTGCCAAAATGTTTCCCTAATGAGGCAGAACTGCTCTTTTGCAAATATCAGGTTTACCTACAGAGGCTCAGCTGTTGTACACAGACAGACGAGTCCTACTTTCTGTTTCACATATATTCAGTTTGTCCTACAGTATGGGATGCAGCATGTTGTCAGGTGGGATGATTTGTGCAGTATATGATGATATTGAGGTACATGCATAAGGTATCAGTCTGCGAATACACACTGCCCTTCAGTCAAACTGCATACCGGCTCGAGGTGTTGGTGTCATAATGAGGCACAGCGGCAGTGGTGATACTGAATACTTCAGACATCAGGTATCAATATCTCAGGGCTCCATGGCAACAGAGAAATACATTCTACTCTGTTATTGCCCCTCATAGTTAAAATATGTCTCCAGGTGTTTTCAACGTCTTAGAAACAGAAGGTGTTACTCATATTTCTGTGCCTATAGGTCTGTAGAGGAGTGCCAGTGTCCTCTGAGAGCTGCTCTAGGATTTGTATCTCTCTGCTATTTGTGCAGCATTTCAATTTAAACCAACATTCATCTGACATTTCAGCTGAGCCATTTTCTGAGATTGGAGACGGGAGCTGCTAATCAACTCATCATCACTTTTTCTTGTCTCATGCAGTCACGAGAAAACAATGTAACCTCCCTTCTCGGGGCTGCGCCGAGGCTGTTAGAGGGTTAATGCGGACGGAGCGATCTGTTCCTCGTGAAAGCCAATGCTTTGTGACAGGCTGTAACTAGAGGCCATACTTTTGCTGGATTCGGTTCAGCCTGTTCCGCAGTTGACGCTTGTTCTGCCCATGACTGACTGAAATATTTATGCCTCCATTTGCAGAGTCCACATCTCGAACCTCTCAAAGAGGACACATTAGCGGGCACATATAAATCAGTGAGTCCTATGCTATCATATGTTTCTTGTCTTGTGGTGTAAGATCAAATGCACAGAATATCCAAAATGTGCCTGATCCATCTCCACTATTTTGAGACAACGTGATTTCCTCCCCTCCCTCTCTAGAACATTCTCCTGGTCCAGAGACAAATGTCTGTGAAGGAGAGGGATGTGGAGGACTTTCAACAAGCTCTTAAGATCTACACAGACGCCACCAGCAGCCAGCCCAACAACCTGCAGTACGTCCATCTCTCACTGTAATTTGATGTCAGCCATTTCAAATCTCCTCAATCCTTCCTTCCCGTTTCACTCTCTGCTTCTCTCTCTCTCTCTCTCTCTCTCTCTCTCTCTGCTAGCATGTCAGTCCAGAACCTGCCAGACAGATCATGCTTCATCATGTACGAGTTCTGGCAAGACCGTCTCTCCTGGATGAGGTAGATCTACAAGGTTTCATGTCATATCACTGTATATAACATGTAAAGGCGTGTTGTATCTCTTCTCTGAAAGCCTTCCTAGAACCTCCTAGAACCGCCTTGGGGAAATGTTACTGCCGAATCAGAATTTGCTTGGCACGCTGAGCTGCTCACAGGCCCTCTCTCAAGTGTTATTGGCCTGCTGAGGGGGAGCTGGCTGTCTTATTTATCTCACCCCTGTCTCCCCTCAGCTACCTGCAGTCGTCCATCAGTAAGACCTTCCAGCGCTGCATTATTGACTCACTGGAAGAGCCAGAGATGGTCTCCACCATGCTCCTCCCAGGTAGGGACCATACAACAAGCCATACAATCTCTCTAGGTGTGACAGGGGATGAATACTGTCCAGAGAAATGATGAAAATGAAAAAGAAATGCATGGCCTAAAGCCTTGTGGAAAAATACTGTTGTTCTCAAGATAATAAATTGTTTTATATACTTAGTACAATGAATACAGCTTTTAGTGATTCATAAAACATTAAGCTTGCTTTATGGTTTAAATGCCCCTTTAATGTTAATGTCTACTGGAGCTATTTCCAATGAATTCTAGCCTTAGGTGTCCAGTTCATGTTTTAAGGATGAATACTGGATGATGTTTCTTGCTTCTCTGCCCATAGTCAATACTCGTTTGTTTGGCTCCAGCATAGTACATTGATCCTTAATTGTTATTTCCCCTTCATAGCTTCTTGGTGGATTATGAACAACAACTGACAGGAGCAAAGCTGCTGCTATTCAACAGGAAGGAGGAGGCGGAGATTGTGTTATTGTTTTATTTATTTGTTTCTAATTCTTTCTTTAATCTTCCCTTTTTCTTCATGGCATGACCAGGAATATTTCTGCTTTACTGTTATAAAAAAAAAAAAGAATAACTGACTGCTTGGTGAGAAATAATTGAAATAATTGAGATAATGCAATATTTTTGGTGTTAATGGAATCCGTGCCATTGTTAATTTCGAAATATTGGCACATTTCTTATGAATCGCTCATTATTTCTGACGTGTAAATAGAAATACAAGGAAAAAAAAGATATTTGCATGATTTCTTATTTCTCAGTGCTAGTTTATTTCAATCAGAACTACATCTTAGAACAGTAGAGAAATAGCGTCACAGAATGCCATAAAAGATGATGTCAATCACTCATCACTCATCCTTCAGCACAGACAAAAATGACATAGTGGTAGGGTTACCCTGCTTTTCCCCCTTGTTCTCTCTGTGGTATTGTGCAACGTTGTCCCTTCAAAGCTATGCTACCAAGCGTCTTTATGGTGATGGGTTAGGTGGCTTTTAGGTAGAATGTAGTCAAAGAACGGTTTTATTATCTGTGTGTCACTCCTGCACTTTAGTTAAGTATGAACCATGGACCTAATAGTTTGAATTGAAGAGCAGACCTTTATTGCAGCTCTCTATTGAAAATGTAGGAATGATGTCCGCCGTTATACTGCGTGAGGAACTGCACTGGAGTGTAGTGAGACATTAGCGGAGGATAGCAGATAAATGTGCAGGTTGCTGGTACTGTTCTAGAAATAAAATGAAACTTAAAAGCCATTATTTTTCATTCAACAGTTTAATTTACTAGTCACAAGAGTTGTTTCATGGCACACCCAAATGCAAGTTTATATTTTGTGTACAGAAATTAAGCAAAAACTGTTATGCATAATGACATTAGAAACAAAGTCTATGAAGAATTTGTACAGTCTGTAGTGCTGATAGAAGATTGTTATAGGACATCAGCAAATGTACAATAGAAGTTTGAGCTTTGTTGCTGTGATATGGAGAAGAGTGAACGTGTCTTCTTTGTGAGTGTTTATCATTTCTTTTACGAAGAACATGCAGTTGTTATGTGGATGCTATGTTTATTTTCTGGCATGAAATAAAGTTCATGACATGATTGTCTTCGCGTCAGTCGTCCATCTTTTCTATCTTAGAGACAGGCACATTGTTGGTAAACTGCAATATAATGAAAAGCTTGCTATGATATATACTATACTAAAATTAAATGACAAGGATGAAATTTTTCATTGTATTGAGACACATTTTTATTACTGTCTCAAATTGGCTACCTCTATATGTCATTAAGGTATAGTAGGAACACACTGCCTTCATATAGTTATCAGCAGGAATACATGATCATTTCTTTCATGGATGAAGCTTTTTTAAATTGGATGTCAGTCGCAAGCTGTTTCACAACAGCTTTCAAAAAAAGAGATCAAAAAAAGCCTCAGGAAATAATTTCCCTTCTTTCTGGCTGAATTAGGCTGACTCTTTGAAATCCTCTCTAAATATATTCATAATAAGCTCATAACATCAGCAGCTGGAACCTTTGAAAAAAGGACTGAACAAAAAAAGCTGGAGAAATTAGCTGGTCCTAACTCTTCAAACACAGTTGGTTCTCTTAGCTGATTCCTTCTCCTCAAACGCAACGCTACTGAAGCAGCTCTGACCTCTGACCTCGGCTGGTCACTGTTGACAGCATTTGCACACAAAGTTAAAACAATGAGGGTTGAGGTCAAAGTTTCCACCTCAGCGGCTGTTGCTGCTGCCAGCTCAAGTTCACCATGAACAACTACACTGATAATAGCGTGTCTGCATTTGGAAACCATTTGCTTTACAGTGTCTTTATTCCAGTGTTTTATCAATGCATTAACCAATGAAAAAGTAGTGTAAGTAGTACAATTGTAACACTCTGCAAGTACTTAATCTCCCAACACAAGTACCAACACAGTATTTATGTACAGGTTTATACAGTGGAATAAGGGCACTGTCAGTATTATTTCACATTTTACTAGATAGAACTACATGGTATCAACCTAGCATAGGAAGCAGAACGTGCTGCTGTTCCAAATGGCATTATTTTGAGATCCCCCCGTAATCCGTCCCCACTGCTATTTCCTCCTCTCTGTCTCTGACAGTAACCACTGCCAGCTGTGGGGGCTGTAAAAGCTACTATATACACATGCTCCCTTATATAAGCATCAAGCATCAAGTCAGGCCCTTCCCACTCTGAGAAATGCATGTGTATATTTCCAGTGCTCCCAATGATATCGGTGATGCTACAGTATATCTGGTGGAAATTGCTCGGTCTATCATCCGTTCCCACACCAGACTGAGCAGATGCTGATTAAGAGTAAGGCGGACATACAAGAAGGCCAATCAATATGGTGTGGATCCATTTCGCCATTTGTGATGTTTGGCACCCAATCACAGACGAGGATTTTCTCTCCACAATGTGAATGTGCCTAAGAGCCATTATGCAGTTATTTGTGCTTGTGTGTGTAGAGTAAGGAGTATAGAGTAGCTTGAGTGTGTGTATGTGTGTGTGTGTGTGTGTGTGTGTGTGTGAGAGAGAGAGAGAGAGAGAGAGTGGGTTAAAGAAAGAAAATA
>CABFOQ010010490.1:5758-20209 GCA_900660455.1 Gephyroberyx darwinii | reverse complement strand
CTTCTCTCTTTTTCACCTTAAAAACAGACGGAATCAAATGAAATGGCTGCAAATCCTATGAACAGAAGGTATTCTCTCTCAAATAAAACCTTGTGGCTTAAAGGGAGAATCTTCCGACCATCTCCGGGTGTTTGATTGCTCCTCAAAGGCCTGAGCAACTGCACTCGGTGGAGGAGAGTAAATATTGGAAATATTGCCACAGCTGCTCATTCACTCCATATCTCTCTCTCCCTCCCCACATACTCTCTTTCACACACACACACTCCAAAACATGACAACAATGGAGCTGAGCGCTAGATAGATAATAATAAAGTGATGCTTTATTGAAGTCAGAGGTCACGGTCAGCTGCAGAACAGGAGATGGTAGGGTTTCGGCGTCTTGCTCAAGGACACGTAAGCAGGGCGGATGTTCGCGACGAGCCGGGTTGAGCCGGGGTCCTCCGGTTGATGCATGGCCTCTTTAATCGCCAGACCGTCCTGCCAGTAGACGGCAGCAACCAGGGTCAGAAACTAACGGGGGCTCGGGGGCAAAAACGCCCTTGAAAGTTCCTAAAATTCCTGTGAAATTGAAAAATGCCCCTGAAAATGTTTTTTTTAGGAGTTTTTGCATTTCATCCTGCTCGCATTTTTCATCGAGATGTCAAACTTTCACATGTGAAAGCGTCTGCCGTCCCCCCCGTGGGCCACCGTAGGTGATCCGTGGGAGATCGGGGGGATTCTTTCCAGGACATTCTGGGAGAGGAAAAAACGGAGCGATTTTTGATCAGAAAACAGAAAAACAGAGCGCGCAGCCTGAAGCAGTATAGAAAAATGTTGGCACCACGCAGCCGGCAGTAGGAGAAAATGCCGACCCCACACAAACCACTACGTCAACACAAACTGAATCAACCAATATGGTAAAAAAAAAAACTCAACAAGGCGGTGGAAGATGGACAGAGAGGAAAACAACAGCAGCATCCTCTGTGAGGCCCGACGCCAAAGAAGTCTCAAATCTCAGTGGTACAAATTGTGTTTATATACAATGAAAATGTATTATTTTAAAGTTAAACCAAAGTGCCAAAAATAAAAAGGTCATGGTGGAAAACATATATAACAGACACAATAAATAACATAACACAACAATAAAGCTAGTAAAAATGAAAAAGTAAAAATGCCGCCCTGCCTGTTAACATATCAACATGTAACACAATTATCACAATAAATGTATTTCAACATTTGGCACAATACAATAGAAATTCTGACGTGGAAAAGACGTGTTACGTGTTACTGCTAAGTCTTGTATTATTAACAGGAGAGGATTCAAAAATAAACCTGGTGATTATGAAACTACTTATTTACTATTTATAAGTTACATCTGTGAGTTGATCAAACTCGCTTGGCAGATAAACAACAATATGACCACATTATCTCCCATAACCGGCGATTATTTTCCATCGGTTGAAGTTTTTGTCCTTGAAGAGATAATTACAGGGTCTCTTCTCGTTGTAATTGTCAGTTGGTTTAATTGTGTTGTGATGTATTGGAGGATGTACAGTTTATCGCCACCCCCAATCCATCTCACATACATGAGACATGTTCGTCTGTAGGATACTTTATAGTCCAGCCCCTGTGGGATTTGACCCTATACCGTTACGTTGACTGGCAGGTGTGTTTAGAGGCAGCGGGAGTGGGAGGTTCAAGAAACTTGTGTGTGTGTGTGTGTGTGTGTGCCAGAGTCAGCTAAGTATAGTCGCTTTAAGGGGAAATGGGAATTCATAAAAAATCCCTCACTAGTCAACAACAAGAACTTCAGCGGGGTCCAAAAGTCTGAGTCCACTTCTGTTTCATCATTTATCATCATTCATTTAGCGACAAACACTTCTTGGCAGTGGACTCAGACTTTTGGACCCCGCTGCATTTCGACACTGTTGTCGTTAGGGCTGGACCGATATATCGGTTTGCTGATACTGGCCTGTTATTAAATACCAGAGTTTCCCCCTGAAGGAGCTCCTAACCACTGGACTGTTGTAGTGGAGCGTGTTAGTGTCTGGTGGTCTAAATGCTGCTTCAGAATAAAATACATAAATACAGTTCTGGGAGAAAAACTGAATACTTGTCTTTTTTCAGCATGACAAGGCTCAAAAGTAAAGATATTGACTATCAGTGACTTCAGTCTGAAAATATTGGCCTTCAAAAGTCGAACTCTAGTTGTCAGCAAATTCTTTCACAAAAAGCATCTCTTTTCCCAGAACTAACATTAAAATATTTAAAAAATGACACATATGTTATTGCAATCTAACAGATCATATTCAATGATGTATACATACCTACACACACACATATATATATATATATATATATACTGTATGATGCATGAGGTACATTTCCAAAGCGTGGTGCCGGCCACATTCAGTACAATAGGCCTAATGTTGTGTTTGAGAGGGGCCCTTGCCACATGCAGCTCAGAGAAAGCAGGCGATGACAGAGTAAACAGTTTGTTCCTGTGAACAGCTCGATGCCAATCAGCGATTAATGAGGCGATGCTGGAACCACCGGCTGAGAGAAGTTAAACTGAGCTGAATTAAGGAGCAATATCATCCCTCATGCAGGTGCTCGCCGAACGAATAACTGCTTTAATTACTGTTATTCAATCATTCGCTTTTTTTTCCCGCCGCGTCCAAATACCACTCTGGCATTATCTGTTTTTCTTGTCAATTTACAAATGCCTATCACAGACGTGCTACGTGGATGTTTTGCTCGTGGCGCTGGAGCATATGTGACCCCGCAGAAACTAAAAAAAAATAAAAACCCTCCAAAAAATAAAAACCCAGTTCCCTGTCTTAAAGTATGTATTGTGAATAGAGCGAGGAGCCGAACAGGAAGGTGCAGTTTGTACAGCCTCTGTTTGAATAGGTCCTTATCTTGGTTTGCATTCTCGGGGTGGAGAGGTTTGTGGGTGCCTTTGATGGGAAACATCTGTGTGTGATATGGGGGCTCGTCCGGGGTGGGGGAGGAAAAGTGGGCGTCTTTGCACCTGCTTCGGTGCACCGCTCCACAATGCTTATTATTTCTGCTGGAGGTGTTTCACGGTGTTTGTGCTGCCACATGTTGGTGTGGGCAGTATTAACTCTGTCCCCTCCAACAGGTTGACACTGGGCAACTTCTACGGATCAATACGACTGCAGCGGATCGACCAGATCCCGTTGGTCCTGACCCAACATAACAAATGGAAAAGGTTGAAGGATTTCATTCACTTTGTGTTAAAACGTGACATGCAGTGATCTAGAAGTCTTACTTGTTCTCTGTTCTTCCTGCAGTATAGAGAAATAATTTCAAATATTGATCCGTTTCAGAAGGTTCAAGGAATCGTCAGTCAATTATCTAATGTTCAAATACACACATTTTATTCTACTATTTCAGGGAGAAGCTGCTGCAGTATTAACGCAGGACTGTGGGCTTCCCTGATGCCACTGTGGTGGTAAAATGAAACTCCAGCTGATGATCACCTGAAAGCGAACAGCCACCAACACATCATAAACACATCATAAACACATGGAGGTATCCATAATAACAGTATTTTAGGTTTTACTCGCTCAAAAAGATTCTGTTCTCACGTAAATCACTCAAATATAATACCACTGATACTAATACACAATACGCTTTGACTGATGAGGTTTTGACAACAAATACTGATATTTTCATCTTCATTTTACGCCAAAATATTACAACTATTCCGTGTTTCCCCCAGAATATTCCTCTCGCCAGGGTGGAAAAGCTTCTGAAACCATCATGGGACACTAAAACTCTCCACTGAAACCAAGTCTGATGAAAGTCCTCTACAGTTATCAGCTCTTTAAGGCCACACCTATTGTAGGGATAGGGATAACTCTGAGATAGATTTACTTTAAAATGAAGAAATAACAATTGAAATAAATAAAATAAAAATGGCAAAGAAAATAAATGTAATTTTAGGTTTTACAGATTGTTGTTGTGTAGCTGCGGTCAGGGAGGAAGCTCCGTTATATCGACAGTGGAAAATGACGATATATAATAAAAGGCCAATATCAGTCTAACCCTGACACACACAGTGAATTTAGATGTTAATATTTACTGTGCATCAGTAGAAAAAGGTGGGTAAACTCTATTTCACTCCATTCCAGGTGAAGTTGACCTTTGAGGTTTTTATCACGTGAAGACAGAAACGATGTCGCCTGTCGTCTCCGGGGAGCGCAGGGGAGGGCCGAGGGAACGGCAGCACAATAGCATTGTAGGATTTGAGAGGATTGACATAAAACAAACGAGGTGATTTCCCTCAGAGTCGGAGGAGGGATCTATCTCTGTAGAGCTGCATGCTGACAAGCGCCGGTCCCCGGGGACAACAAATAGAGATGTTACGGCTCCAGAGGGAAACAGGCGGCTTCCCTCCTTTCATGTTGCTAAACATAAGGCGCAGTGCACGGGAAGCGGGAACGTGAAGACGACGTGGAAACGGCTTGTTTTTATGAACATGTTGCCTTGAAATTAAATTAAATAATATGATGTGAGCATCAATAAGCAGAAAGCAGAGTTGTGTGCTGTTAAAAGGATATTGTTTGTGTGGTGAGAATGAGAGGAATAACCCTGCTGGTCTAAAACTGGGTATTATTTCACGTCTACTAATATTATTTCTCGTCTTTTATCTCAGATTTCGATTCTCTTAATTGAAGTCCTCGAGATCTTTTTTTTTCTTTTTCTGGCGACATCTTTGTCTCTCAGTCTTTTCTGCACTGCTCTTCCCAGAGATCACCTGTCAATCAAACAGTGTGTCCAGTACTGTGACGTCTTTCTCCTTGGATTTTCTTGTTGATGGAGTTTGCGTTTCTGTAGGTGGCGCTCTTTTCTTTGTCTGTTCATGCTAACTCATGCTAACTACCCAGTTCTTCTTCTATTTATTCCCGACAAACCGCCGGAAATGTAAAACGCATCACTTCCTGTGCACCAGAGGATGTTTTTCCCCCCTGACACCGGCTGCTTAGAACAGAAATCGTAAAAGATTTCATTTCAACTGTTTTGTGTTGAACTGACATTTATTAATATAAAAATGCTGCAGATTATTACATTACATATCAACACCTTCCACCTGTTACCTCCATCAGAGTCAGTCACGTTTGCTCTGACGTGATCTCTCAAGACCCGGCCCTTATCGAGGCCCCCCGGGGGGTTTTCCAGGGCCTTCTGCCTGAAAACACAACCTCCCAGGTGGCCCACCGGACACGCCCAGGTCCCTCACCGGGTCGTCACACCGACTCCGGGCAGACAAAGCAGTCTGACTCCTTGATCCCCCAGGAGAATCTCTCTCTCTCTCTCTCTCTCTCCCTCTCTCTCTCTCTCTCTCTCACCCATGAAACAAATGATATTCTGTTGCTGATGACTTACACTGACGAACAGACGCCTCCTATATTCGCTCTTGTGTGATCTGCAGACAATGCCATCCCCTGTTGTTGTTGTCGGTGCCTCCTGCTCTGTCTGCCTGTCTCGTCGGCAGCATTCTTTTCCAGACATTTTTGCATTGTTTTTTGCAATTGTTTTCATCCATTTGGAGAATGGGCGTTTGTTCTCCTCTCCACTGAAGACTGAGAGACTAAATTTGCTTTGTTTTGTATCAGTCGATTTTGTGATGAAAATTAGATGTACACTAAACAATTGTAGTCCTTGAATTTGACTCAAACCACTGAATTTCTGTGGGATAAAAATTATCTGAAAATGTTTTCTTTTATTAAATGCAAATGCATTTTTGCTTGATTGCGGAGTTTGATGGACAAGTGCTTTTACTTTTAATGTTTGGTAACACCACTGGCATCATTTCACCAACTTTCAAAAAAAATACAGAATACATGTCTCACTACAGTTTGACTACTTTTGAGGTCATCTGTGTAAAGTTAATGGAAAAACATGCCCTGAAACACAAATGTTATACCCATGTTGTTCTCATTATGTTGTACAGGGTTCAGATTCACAAAAGTCTTTTCAATTCGTGATACTTGTCATACCTTTACTTTTAGAAAAAGTTAATATTGAAGTATTTTCTTTATCTTCTTCATATTGTACTTCCTAAGAAATACTTACAAATAAATGGGACTTTGGAAAGTTCTTAACTTCATTTTTCTCTTAACTTTAAGGCAGCATTCCTCTTGTTGCAGTGAAAAGATGAGCCTCTAAATTCATTCAGACACACAATTAAGTAGCATTTCAAACTGTTAATAGTTTTATTTACAGTATCTAAGCGTAACACTTTATTGTTGAGATTAGCTTGTCACTATTTTTATTTGTCTCATGAAACGAAGCTAGCTGGTTAAACAGTTACACTTAATAGGCCTTTAGCCAAAAGGCAGAGACCAACTTCTTTTCTTAAACTTTAAGTTACTTATCTTAGTAAACCATAAGTAAAGTCACCCTGAATAATTCATCCAACTTGTTTTCTAGATGGAAGTGCATGTGGGTTGCAGCTAGGGAGGAAAATCCTGTTTAAGCTTGTTTCCATCCTTTTTCAGAAGTGGGCAAATAAGAAACAAGAGAAGTTGCTAAGAGATGAAGACAATATAAGAGATGAAGAAAATACTGGGGAATTGCACTGAAGATCCAATCGATTGCCTGAATGAAACTATCCATAAATGTTAACATCATTTTCACAAATGAAACTTCAGATCGTTTCGGGGCGTGGTGACTCCCCCCATGGTGATATTACCGGGATGCGGGCATGTGCTGCAGTTCATCCCTGTTAGCACCACAATGAAATGAGGCACATTTTGTGATGAAAAACTCAAAACGCTACGAGTCCACAAAGGCAGTTTCTGATTCTTTGCCAGCCCTAGGTTTTGTCTCCCGGTAACATCACAGATTAAAGCTTTTGTTCTCTCGTTTTCTAGCTTGGGGACGAAGTTATTCATGTTCACAAATACTGACTGAACTGTCTCAGATCATAGGAGTAGCGTGTTGTGTTTTTCTCTGGGTGGGGTTGGAGTTTTCTGCTTCAAGACGGAGAACAGATTTTTGCACTTTCTGAAATTGCCACTTTCTGAAAAAGCCAATCCAAAGTACTTCACTGAAGTCGATTACGCTCTCTTACATTTGTGATGCTTTTATCAATCATGCAACCTGAACGAGAGACTGCTTGTAAATATGACTCAATGCACAAGGTGAATTTGACTCAATTTCCCTCCGTTTTAATACATTTTCTGACTCATTTATTGTGTTCTAGTCTTCCAAACAATGCGTTTACTTGTAGCTGTGTCATCTCAGACAGTGACACCAATGTTAGATTCAATCCATCTTCATCCCTGATATTTACTCTTGTCATGTTTACCAATCTGAATCTGAATCATTAGCAACAAATAACTGCTAAATACGTTTTTGACAAGCAGGAAAGGAACCATCTTGCAGCATCTGGATTCCACATTGGTGCTTTTTTTTCTTCTACCGTCCGTGCTCAGCAGACTAATGGGTCCATAGGAAGAGGCTTTGCTGCTGCTTGAGCATCAGTGTTCAGTAGAGTAATGGGTCCATAGGAGGCGAGGAATGAGTCAGGGCCACGGCATGCTGGAAGCCCAGCAGTCTTCCCCATTCTCCAACGCCGTGTAGCACAACCCTGCTGAGAGTACAGTGTCATTACAGCTCCCGCAAACACGCAGAGACAGGGGCTCCTCATTTAACCAAACGATCACTTTGCTCCAAAGCTGCGATGAGACACTGAAACCCGTGGAGAGTGGGAGCTGTTTGAGGAGTTATTCAAACATTTGCAAAGCCAATAACTCCACTAAATCAACCAGGATGCCTCATATTTACATTTGATTCTCTTCCCCTCCCCCACAAAAATCATAACGAGGCATCTAAAAAAAAAATTAGCAATAAAAAAAAACCGTAATGGCGTGCTCTTTGGGTCTCGGTTGGTGTCAGGTTAGACATTAAGCATAGTGGGTTTTAGATGGAACTTTATTAAATGTAATTGTGTTGATTATGAAGAAAGTGTTCAGCAAGAATCACTTGAGAAGATTGCGGGGATTATGAGATGACAAATGGCTATTAAGGATATGAACCCACGGAGCAGTCGATAGCCCGCAGCAGATCAGCTCTAGATGCCCTTCGAGATCTATGATCAAGCAGTCTACCTAACAATTTGTTCCTGCCTGCACCCATTTTCAGGACTGTTGGCCAATAGTTTCCTGCAGGTCCCCAGCAGACAAAAATGTATTACCAATAAATGCATCATATTATCAGTTTATAAATGACACGGCAACATGAAAAAGGTTTTTGGAAGATATGAAATGATGGATTCTCTTCCACCTATTTCATTGATGGGCTTAAGTAAACAAACAGAACCAGCAGGTAACATTGGAGAAACACGAAACAAGCTAATTGCTAATGTATTAGCACCAGTTATGAGAATGACTTGTCTTCGACAGGCCACATCTGTTTGATACCGGGGTCTCGTGTCCACTCAACAATGTTGGCGCTCTTTCGTAAGCAGCAAAAGGCTCTTAGTGTTTCAGTGTGATTTTCTGTGTTAATTACCAATCTAGATGCTGTTACGTCTCTTCATTCATCCGCCTTGCTAATACATTAAACAGGCCTGTGGGTTGTCAGCAAGCACACAGGCCGGATGCTGTCGGTTCTTGTATGTTTACGATAATTTGAGGTTCCTTTATAAAATGACCCTCCTCAGTCCGCTTGATTCGGAAATCACGATACACTTTGCAAACCATTGCAGGGATTGATTTGTCGTATCCACTCCACACTGGTCCCTCACGCTGAGGTGACGTCAAATCTGATTAGCCAGGATATGTACGACAGAAAGGAATATGGGTCAGTGACAGAGCAGAGAGGCAAAGATCATATGTATCACTGGGTGAAAAATAGTACGACCAGAAACATATTTTTCTGGTCAACTTCCAATCCTTATTGTCAAACCTTGAATGTCATGTTTCCCTGACAGGCCAGAGAGTGAGTTTTGACAGCCAGAAATCTGGTTTGCACCTGGTGAAGTAATCATGGAGTCATTGGTATTAGTCCACAACCCTATCAACACCATGTAGATCAATTATGGTCACTTTGTGCTTTGGGGAATAAAAGTGTTGCCTACTGCCCCTTTAAACCTCACCTAGTTTAGTTCAGTATTGTTGTTTCATTCCCACCGTGATTAAACAGAAGTGATAAAATGCAACAGCACAAAGCAGAAAGAAGAGAAGCAACTTGTGCAAACTATTACAGAATGACAAAACCCAGGGGGCTTAGACAGACGGCTCACCTTAACACAAACAAAGGTAACAAGCAACTACAAAAAAATCAAGACGTCGAGCAGCTAAACTGCAAAATAGAATATAAATAACAACAAAACACAACCTGGTGGAAAGCGGAAACAGACAACTCAGAAAACGCTTGTTCGCTCTATTTAGTTTGTATGTAGTCTTTGTTTATAGGTAAAAATGAGCAGAGTGAAAACAGAAGCAAACACATGACAAGACTAAAAATATGTACAAGACTGATGTGTGTTATAAACCTAGCGGAGCCATACTGCAGGTATGAGGTTCAGCTCAATTCTGCACTAAGTGTCTGAACAGTTCAGCGCAGTTCATTCAATCTTTAGAAAATAATAGAGATTTAAATGAACATGTTGCTGTGTCGGTGATCGTAGAAGACAAAGGAGCAGGGCAGAAAAAACAGTTCATTTAACAGTTAATAATGATCTTCCAACGTTTCCTGTGTGAACCTCCTGGGAACGACGACGCTCTGAACAAATTCATACATTTCAAAAACGGTTCCTTAAAAGACAAACCGCACTGAAGTCAGTTTAGTAAACATGGTGCTGTACTATGGTACTGCTGCAGAATTCAGCGAGTTAACAGGGGAAGTACATAATAGAGAAAATACACAGTAGCAGTGTGTGGATGAACGGTCTGCCACAGACTGAGTAGGTGAAGGTGGAAACACTGGACAGAAAAACTTCATGTTGGTACTCCTCATGGACACATATTGTGAACATTTAAAAGACAAAAGCTGACCGTCTTTTATTTTTTACCACCATACTGATTTATAATTCTTAATTTTATAATTTAAAGCTACAGTTGTAATACGTTGTATGATGTAGGGCTAGACCAATATATCTGGCCTTTTATTACATATTGAATATAAGCCAGTCATGTGGTCCACTGCTGATATCATGGAGGTTCTTCTCTGACCAAAGCTACATGGAAACTGTAAAATCTGCATTGAAATTCTTCCTTGAATAGGTGTGGTGGGTTAGTTTGCATTTCAGTGGACAGTTTTAGTGTCCCGATAAGGTCTAAATGCTGTTTCAGAGGCTTTTCCAGCGTGACAAGAACACCATGCTGGAGGGACACCATGATGATATGAATGATATGGAGTTGGTGAAACAAGATTGTTCTTTGAAAATCATTTTTGATGTGTTTTCCACTTGAAGAACATGGATTTCAAAATGCAAAACATCATCAAGTTCATCACATCTCATCATGTGAAATATGTGCTTGCTTGTAATGCTGGTGATCTAGGACTGAAGAGTATTGCAGTAGGAATGGCATGCGGCATTTGCACTTGACCTCAGCATCATTTCTAGGTATTTGTCCTCGTGAGATTGACATTGTGTATACTGGCAAAAATGGTGCCTGGACAACCCAATAGACATACGTATCACGCTAGATATACACTCCACATTTAATCGGCATGTGCATCCAGGCAGCTTGGCAAGGCATGGGTGCAGCTGTAGAGGAGTTACGGTGGGTCTCCAGCAGCATGTTGGACCCGTTCACCAACAAATAGTTTTACTGCTAAAACTAGTCGGAGTAACCGGATCAGATCACGGTGCTGGATGAAAAATAGCCGGTGAATTTCTGAGCCCGCATCCCATAATGATGTTCTCCCTCTCAACATGGCGGCTGTGAGCCGGGAGAAACAGAACAAAAAGCATTTATTAGGCTAGTAATTGCTGCACGATTAGCAGACGTGCTGTATTTGGCATGGCTTTAGGTTTTTCTGCAGAGTTTGGAAGAAATACACCTACTGGTTCCTCCTGATACAATAGAGCTGCCTCGGCGGCCATACATCCTGCATGTCTTACTCCCTCTCCCTCTCTTTCTCTCTCTTTCCACCCACCCCCGTGGGTCTCTCCCTCTATCAATCCTTCCCCCTCCTCTGCCTGTCTGGACTGGGACCAGCTGGCTTCATTAGGGGCCTCCTCCATTCCACATCGCCTGGTTTTGTCTGTTGCACATTTTTCGACTGTTTTATCTTAAGCGCTGTCCATCCCGGACCCTCATACATATTTTCTTGGCATTTCTGCAGCCACACAACTGGCTTCTAATGAAACAATTCATGTGTCCATTGTACAGCTTTTTTTTAATTAATCTTTGTGTCTGCCACCTCTTTTTTCGTTTGGATCCTCATTGTTTGCAATCACCGAGAGTGAATGGATTTTAATGGCTTGAGAGAGCAGTTGTTGGATTTTTGGGCAGCAGTTTGAAAGAATATCCAAACTCAAAGCAGTACCTGTACAGCGTTAACTTTTACTCCCTTTATCATCAAAGAACGAAGTAAAAATCAATCTCTTTCGTAATATTCCAAAATGAACATAAAGTGGTTTTCATCATGACCTTCTTCTTGTCGCCTGTCCACTAGCGTTACCTGATGCTGATGTATTTAACTCTGTTCATCCACATAAAATGTACCGAGATATGAATTGTAAATCCACATTATAACTGAGAAAATAAACAATATTTTCTGTCACTCCGTTTGATTCAGCTCTCTTGCTGGATGATGTCCTCATTTGATAGATACACCAATGACTTACTCCCTCAACTTTTTCCAATTTGTCACTATTTGGTTTGGGAGGGATTTACAGGACTGGTGACTTCAGACCACAGATGGTTCTGTTGATTGTTCCTCAGTTTCTTGATAGGGTTAGGTTGATAGGCAGATGGCACTGGGAACGAGATCTTTTCAATGGGCAGAACGGAACACGGAGCAAGAAGTCTTCACCGTGTGAGCCTACGGGATGATTTTATGGCATTTCTGGTGAAAATCCGGCTGATAAAATAAACACTAACAGAGCTCAGAGCGCTTGGATGCACTCACACTGTTACGCCCAGACAACCTAAACACAGACTTTTCCTCATGCATTATTACTGACACATTGCCACTCTTTTTGACATCAATAAATTTGGGTAATTCTATGCAGTCGTACACCCCAAATCAGCGATCAAACGTTCAAAGAAATGGTTTATTTAATTATAGCTTTCCTAATTTTTTTTTTTTCCCGGCGGGATCCAGATTGTTGTTTGGCCTGAGAGCAGCGTCTGGACCGGATGAAACTGGACTGACACACAAACATCGGCGAAACCTAGCCACATCGACGCTACATGAATTAGTCATAGGGGCAACTGGGACATGTTTTGTAATTTCTAGTCAAAATCAAATAAATTCTTCGGTTTTATGCTGAATTAGTATGATTTAGCCGTGAATTTACAAAGAAATAACATTTGCAAACCAGACAACCAAACTGTGCATTCTGGTTTCAACTGGTTCCAGACCAGTGTCGGGTCAAAGAATATGAATATAACGTTAAAAAAAGAGGAATTATGCTCTGAAACCTTATGAAACAATAGGCAAACCAGCCCGGACCACAGCTATGTTATTTGTTTGTGTTGCTTCTTGCATGAGACTGCCTGGTGGAAAGATTTAATCTGATGCTTTATTTATGGAGTGTCATTATTTATTTATTTGATTATTTTGTAAATTATTTATCTATTGAATTATTAATTCTTCTTCATGACTTTGCTTACATTATTCATGACTTAATTTGAGATTATTGCATCAAGATGCCGCATTGTTGCAGTGTTGGGTCGCCTTTTCACATCAAGTCAGACACGGATATTAAATCTACCTCTGAGGCTATTTTTCGTGGAACTGAAGGAAGTAGAAAAATGATCCTGAAAGCACGCTATTAACATACAAACTGCCGTCACACCAGGAAGAGAGGGAGTGATTAGTCATACAACATACGCTGAATCACTCTTTGATTGATCATGCTAAGGTTGGAGATACAGTGTGAATAGCAAGCCCTTCTACAATGGCTATTGTAATGCCTCGCCATTGTGGATGTTCCACTTTTTGATTCATGCTTTCTGCGCTATGGCTGGAATACTGCTCCACCCTGCAGGGGAACGGTTTGGAAAATCAAATGTTCTTTTTTTCAGACGCCATAAGGCACAAGGAATAGTTAGGAAGAGTTTTATGCTGCTTTTAAGATGCCTATTTATTTAAAATTGCCCCTTTTCCAGCACTTGACAATTAACTAAATATGATCAAATATGTCAAAATGAAACTGACTAACAGGATACAATCGCAGCATTGCATGTATAGCAGGGCTGCACCTTTTGACCCTTACACTCCTTAGTATTAGTTGAAGTTTATTCCACTACTGCACCCACTGTAAGTGTCTCTTGATCAGAGCGTCAGCTAAAGGCCTAAAATGTACATGTAAGCGTAAGAGTCTGCTTATGTAAGTGTAAAGCATCAAAATGTTGAAAGCTGATTCCTTAACAGACCTCTCCACAGACTCTCTGCACATTGAGAGCCTAATCTCTTCCATCAGTGGAGATATTCCACGTCTTCATTGGGACCTTGTAAAATTTAAAAGCCCAGTGTTTTGCTACGTGCATTATTGACAGTTCAATTCATATCAGCCGACATCTCCTAAGCGTCGCACGCCGGATCAAGACCGGTGCGTTATCTGAATTGGAAGTGGGAAACTAAAGGAACCTGTCATGTTGCATTCAGAGGGAAGAGGTGTGTGCATCACTGTCTGATGTATGTGCTGCAGAGATAACAGTCCCATGGCGGCACACTGGGGCAACAGAATATTCCTCTTCATCATCCTGCACTGCCACTAGTACTGTGACACAGATAATAACTGTTTATATGCAACCCATCTCAAAGCAGCAGCATCCTCTTAAGGCTCTTAGAAAACCATCTTGTCTCGTACTGTACGTGCGATGGTAGCGACGTGTCAGATGTTGGCAAAAATAATGTTGGCCACATCTTTATCTGCTCTCATCAGAAAGATCCAAGAACATTGCAGTTTATTTTTCTTCTTATATTACAGCCAGTACAGTGGGCATAGTAGTCATCCACAGCCTGTATACACTTGATTCACTGAAAAGTTTCATTCTCAAACAAGATAAAACCATTTGCTTTATTGCACTAAAATATAACACACTGCAGGATGCAATTGTTTGTTGTTTTTTTTTGCTTTTTTAACACCTTTACTTATTTTTGCATTTTGAATTGACACCTTTCAGTTTCACACTAGATTATTTTCATGATGATTATTTTCTTCTACATGTTTTTATACGCAGACTGCGTCCAGACATTCTGGGAGGCAACCGAGACACTTCCACACAATGTTTTTGGTGAGGCTTGTCTGAG
>CABFOQ010010489.1:2334-25059 GCA_900660455.1 Gephyroberyx darwinii | reverse complement strand
TATATATATATATATATATATATATATATATATATATATATGTTGAAAAGGCACCTGAAAGCTGTTACACATGGTCCATTCTTCTTAATACTATGTATAACCTGTTGTTTGAGGAAAGTTGTTGAACATTTTATGTGACCAGTAATTGAATCTTGCCTAATATTCTTATTTTTTCAGTTCGTTAAATCTCCTAAGTGCAACCATGCCCATTCTAAAGAAGCTCCCGGGGAGGTCCAAGAGCTGCCACGAGTTCCCCAGAGTGAATGGTGAATTGATCCTGCCCAAGCTGGACTTGGACCTGCGAGACCTGAATGATTTGAATGATCTGAAGGACCTGAAAGAGCTGAAGAGGGACCTGAACCCGTTTGAGGAGGTGGACTTGGATGAGGAGGAGAGGAATGCTGACATGGGTCTCATCATGGGGGAAGTCAAGGGTAACCTCAGGACCTCAGGACCTGATGGAGAGGAAGAGGAGAATGAGTTGAACGCTGAGAGGCATGGGGCAGGGAACCCTAAAGGGAGGCCCCTGAGGGGAACCCTGGAGCGGATCTGCGGAGTATCGCCCCTCAAGACCCTCGGAAAACTGGGCAAAGGCCTCCGCATGTCGGGACGCAATGTGTGGGGGAGCAGCCCTTCTCACCGCAGCCCTGCAGGCTCCAATACACTCCCACCAGAGAGGGAGAAAAAGAAAGGACTGCGCAGGAGCTCAGAAGAAATTATGACCCTTCTCCGGTGAGGAGGGTAGAGGGGTGGGAGATGAGTTAGAAAATTCTGAGTTTCTAAGATCTTAACTTTATTTCTGAAATGTAAATAATTTGGATTCCTGATGCAGATAGTGAAAAGCTTTGGTCAGTCGTGCATGCTATACTTGTGGGGTTAACATAGAAAAAGAAGGGTTCTGCAAGGGTTCTTTGGTTAGGACAGTGGTTCTTTATAGAACAACTCTAGAACCCTGTTATTTGTTAAAATGAAACAAATCTTTTAATACTGCTGATTTGGAGCTCTTCATGCATTATTAAATAGTGTATAGTCCCATAAAGGTCCTATGTAGAACCAATTGAGCATAGTGCTTGTTCTGTTTTGTGTTCTTTATTGCACCAAAAAGGGTTCTGCTATGGTACAAGCTTGAAGAACCATTTTCTGGTACTATATAGAACCATTTTTGTTTAGAGTGTGCACATAATAATAATAATAATAATAATAATAATAATAACAATAACAATAATAATAATAATAATAATAATAATAATAATAATAATAATAAACTTGCACAATACTATCTTGACTTCTGGACAAGTTAAGGAAAATAATAACTTAAAGGTCTTTTTTTAACAGGTGAGTGTAAGATAGTAGTGAATTAGTCTCTGATACACTGTGGGAAATCGGGGTCCATAATGGAAAAATCACGAGTGACCACTGATTCAGTAATATAGAGTGTCCCATAAGATATAATGAGTTATAGTATAGTATAGAAGAGTTATGTAATATGTTTTAGTAAACTGTTGATCTACGTAACTCCTTTTGTTTGCCAGTACTATGTTTTGTACTTGCCGTGAATGGGACTATTTATAACTGAGACATTGTCTTCATGCTTAGCAGCAGCACAGTTTAGCAGATGTGTGAAATATGTGACATTCCAAACATAGGTGTTGCTATGCCATACATTACATCACTCCCCATAACTCCAATTCATATTCATACTTTTCTATTGACAACATTCTTTCCAATAGTGGTCATCAATAACTGCATGTGTAGTGGTAGTTTCCTATTAGAAGTTAACTAGACTCAGTGGCAGCCACTCATGTTCTACGTGCTGCTCTGGTTTCTCTGTAGCTTTACAGGTCGGCGTAAGGAGGTGCGTAGAGAGAGCCTGCCCAGTGGAGACTTGAGCACAGACAGTGAGGCGGAGGCTCGCAGACGACCCTCCTTCCTCAGGATGGTCAGCCTGGGCAAACTGAAGAGGGAATCAATGTCAGATCGGGGCTCCCAAGAGGCTGAGGAGGAAACAGTGGAGGAGGAGCCAGTGGTCAAAACCAGAGAGCCCCTTTCAGGTAAGAATGGCCAGACCAGTCATGGAAACATTGGATGAAAAATATCAATGATCAATATCAGTTGATCAACCAAGTAAGTTTACTTTGAGAGTGACTCAAAATCTGTGTTTTGCAATGTTCACATAAGGAGTTTACCTTACTGTAGTCTATTAACAGAGAACTTTGCACTTCCTGGTCAGCTTCAGCAGAATTTCCTCCCAATCCTAGACAACTCTCTGATGAGGCTCAGAGGTCCCCAGACTCCTGAGTCACTGGGTTCAATCACCACCAGACTGTGAAATCAGGAAATGACCGCACTTCCTCCCACTGCAGGTTCCTCCAGATAGAAGTTCAACCAAGCTACTGTTCACACAGCTCACACAGAGAACCTGGCAACGTATAGAAGAGTGTGCACAATGAGCAATAAATAACTCAGTTTGATACCTCTGAATATGTCAGTCAGGCACACGCAGAACTAGTCAATAACCAAAAATAGCCTTTCCACTCTGTTGCTCCACCCTCTTCCCTTTTCCTGAATGTACAAGTTTTTTTGCAGAAAAATGTAGCCTGACTTTTCTCCTGTTCCTCCCCACAGTATTGGAGATCCTGCAGTTGGTCAACCACAGGGATCTCCTCCTGGCTGACACACACATTCAGGAGCTGGAGCGAGAGTGTGAGCTGCTGTCTCTACTCCCTTCTACACCCAATCCCACCCTTACCCCCACCTTTGGTCCCAGTACCCCTACCAGCATGATCCCCTTAACACCCCCACCTCTTGACGACCCATTCAGCCCCAACGCAAAGCTGGACTCAAGCCGGCGCAAGGCTAAGGACGTGGAGCTCCTGTATGAAGCCCTGCAGAAGGAGATGTGGGATGTGGTGCGGGAGTCCCTCCGTCAGCCCAGCGCTGGTCCCAACCTTGGCCTGGTGGTGCTGGTGATCCAGCAGGAGGAGCATGCCGATACTGCCTGGGCCCAGAGAGAGGACCCCAAGCCCCAGCAAGAGGGACCCCAGAACCAGCCCAGCCATCGTCCTCGGAAGTTGAAGCTGAAGTGGAGGCAGGCTGTGGCGGAGGCTGCAGACTGGAGCCTGCCACATCAGGTGGACACCCAGGCAGGCCAGCTGGCCTCCTACTTGGAGCGTCTTAGGAGTCGGATGGTGGATGACCTGGATGCAGCGAGGAGGAACGCTGTGTCCATCTACCCTGAGGAGTTTTCTGCCTTCCAGGTGTATGTGGAAAGTTACCATCGGGCCG
Source organism: Gephyroberyx darwinii (assembly GCA_900660455.1). Taxonomy (NCBI): domain Eukaryota; kingdom Metazoa; phylum Chordata; class Actinopteri; order Trachichthyiformes; family Trachichthyidae; genus Gephyroberyx; species Gephyroberyx darwinii. The sequence goes on along the minus strand of CABFOQ010010489.1, from coordinate 21,774 downwards.
TGGCCAAACGTCTTCGGACAATTACCAGCGGCCCACTACAAATCACTGATGTCTACTCACTGCTGGACTGGTTCTACAACATCTACAACAGGTATATCACCAGATCAGATGATGAATCTTGACAACATAATATTTATGGCCTAATGTAACATCAACATCAAACTTCTATTACAACTCTGAAAAATTCTCTGCTCATTTTCCATCAGGGATGTCTTAGGGACCATTGGCACATCCACGCCCATCAGCTATTCCCCACTGGAACCCATTCTGCCTCAAGACACAGTAGACAGGCTGGAACAAGATTGCCTCAGTATCGTCAGGGTAAAAAAACAGTTCATGCATGGTAAAAAAACAATTAATGCATGATTCCTTTGAAAAGCATTATATCAGACTCAGTGGAGAGCTTATTTTTATGTTCTGATTTTCAGGAGAAGGTAGAGACAGAACTGATTCAGGTTCTGGATGAAGAGGAGAGGCGATGGGCCCAGTCTCTGCACATAGAGGAATATCAGTCCTACCTGGCACGCTCCATCATCCAGGTACACTGTCATACAGTCATGTTAACTGTAGAAAAACCTGTTGAAAGGTAACTGAAAAAGTGTTTTCTTAACTATTGTATTGTATTTCCAGCTGGGTTAAGTTGTGTTAATGTATTTCCCATGTCTTTGACTATCCCAGAGGCTGAAGGTGGACCTGGACAGAGCCACAGCTGTGAACCAGTTTCTGGGGGCAAGAGTGGCTCGCTGCAGTCTCATTGGCCTGGCTGACTTCCTCTATAAGTGAGTACAGGCTGTCAGAAAGCATAAGAAGTCAAAACTGGGTAGGCTCAAATTGAAATCCTTTACATATGTATTATTACTGGCTTAAACTTGTAATGAGTAACATCCAGTGATGTAGTGGTAAATAAAAAGCTCATCATAAGGCAAACAGCTACTTAATTATATTTTCAGAAAAGCATTAATATATACTTTTTTTTCGCTTAGAGAGACCCTATCTGTACATGACCTACATCAGTTTGATAGTGCTTACTATGATGTATACTATGCATTTAGTCAGCCTGAAAAGTTGGCTAAACTCTATTCTGCAAAGAAAAAGCTTGGTAAACTGAGTTTAGGTGGGTTTTTACCCCTCACGACATACCTGTTTACATAATCCACTGGAATAGTCGAAAGAGTACTACCGATACTGGCTTTTTGTTTAATCTATTGAACGTAGATGTATGTTTCTTGACGTAATGTGTTGAAGAATGGATCTTGGAAATTTGGCCATTAAATTCCAAGTTTCAGGTTATGATGAATGCAGGATGAGAAACTGTTTTTTACATTTGTATATACTGTAATACTTTTACAGCACAGGCCTAGACAATTATAAATCTAGGTAGACATGCCTTAGACCTTTCTCTAGATCTAGACCTTTCTGAACCAGCATTCACCATGTATTCATAAACCTCCATATGTCCAGTTTTAAGAGAAAGGTGGAGATGTTTCACGAGACACAGGCAGAATTTGGAGATCGAGGGGATGGATACGTTTCCAGAACCATAGCTCTCGTCAACTGCTGCCCTCCTCTCAGGTAGATGCACGAGTTCATGTTCACCAACTTTATGCAGTAATACACAATTTGCTCCAAGGACATATTCATACCTTCGCGTGCCCTCTAGGTCCTTTGTACAGCGCTGCAGGCAGTGTGACCCACAGGGCAGTGAGGAGTCGGCACAGAGAGCCAACTCGTCCCTGGACCGGATAATCAACCAGTCAGTGAGAGTGCTGACTGACCGACTGTTTGAGCACATCAGGGTGAGAACACTGCAAGTCTTTCAGTCTCATATTCAGTCTCAAAATCTTGCTTTCCTTCAGCATGTTTCCCACCGTGGCCCTGATGTAAACGTTTCTATGACTTTCCATAATTAAGTCAGAGCATTTCCATGACCTGCAGAAATCCTTCCTTGCTGGTTTTCTTAATGTTTTTCAGCTTAGAAAAATTTTAAAGGGGTAAACAGCCTCGTTTCCACTACAATTGGGCTTGCTGAGGACAAAACCAGCTGAAAACAAGCATCTAATGCGATGAATGTGAAAAACAAGTTCTAAAATACGTTCTGGTACATTCCTGTCAAGTGACCTTTATGTACAATTCCCAGAGATTCCCTGACTTCCTCGAAATCACAGACTTTTCCTATCTGGAATACACGTTTCAAAATTCCATGATATTCCAGAAATTCCTTGACCAGTGGGAACCCTGTTTAGAACGAGTAAAAAAAATGGGGTAGAAAAAAGTGAGATCATTTCAATTGTTTCCAATGAAGTTTCACTTCAAGAATGCTCTAGAAACAAGTGTCAATATCTTGAAATAAAGCAGATCATTCTGCTAGTATCAACATAATGTCACTTGATTTTTTAAGCATGTTGACTCGCATTGGAAAAAGGTGAAATCATCTCACCCCTTTGGCAGATTTTATTTCAATCATTACTAAATAAAATGTTGGTTTAGAGCGATATTATCTGTCATTTCCACACCCCTGGACCATGTCATCTGGTCCTTTTGACACTCTTTACTCTGATAGTCAGAACTCTGTCTATTGTTGTTCCAGCCTTTCTTTGACAAGCTGGTAAAGAGAAAGTGGCTAAACAACACAGAGGCCTTTGAGGCCATTGAGGCCAGCATCAAACAGCACTTCAAGAAGTTCAGAAGGATGGACTCTCCACCATATCAGGTATTACTTGTAGTAAAAAAAGTTACATTTTGCTGCTTTAAGTGCAGTATTTGTTTCTTGTACATTTTAGCTGATTAGTTCTATGAACTGCCTGACAGACCCTGGTGGGTGAGGTGCACCGGCGGGTCCTGGTGGAGTATGTCCGAGCCATCATGCGGGGACGTGTCATATGCACATCTTTGAAGATGAGGAAGAGGATGGCTTTTCGCCTGCAAGATGAGGCCAAACAGCTAAAAGGACTCTTTAAGGATCTGGTGAGTTCTGGTCTTCGCTAGAAAAAAACATGAATCAGTGCAAATGTCATTCAAGAAGACACAATCTTTCATGACTTCATGACAAAGTGCTGTTTAAGCCCCTAGAGAAAATGGTCTCTCAATGGTCTTTGAGAGGAACTACTTCTACACCATTCCCACAGCCTTCCTATCTTTGTATCACACTTCTATCTAGCATGTTCGCCTGGGGAATGGGTACATGATTGATCTATGGAAGGTCTTTTGGTGACCTGACTGAACACCCAAAAACACATTAGTAGTGTGTGTAGTGTGTGAGTAGTAATTGAATTTTGGGTACCCTGCCATCCCATGAAATTGGAAATATTCCAGAAAGCTGATTCGTAAAAGTGCTGAACAAAAGTGGCTCGGGGAATGCAGAGCCTGCTGGCTGTGAATGGAGCCTAACCCTCGAGCTTCCTAGGTCAGGAATAACTCAGACAGTGTTGATACAGGAGTGAGCTCTGAAAAATGGCTGCCGTCAGTGAGATGGAGATGGATGAACTGGGCTTACGTTAGCACTAGCCAGAGAGGGGAAGAGGGTTTAGAGAAACTAGGCCTGCCAGCATGGCATTTGCCCCCTCTCTGTATGTGAGTTCAAACAAGTGTCCGTCACCTCGGCTGACAACAGGAAGCCGCTGTGTTCAGAAGGAACTTCCTGTTCCTGTCAGCTGGCTGGCTTTGATGTGGCTCTGGGATGGCCTTGATGGCCTTTTTCACCGAAGAGCAGGACGAAGTGTCTGTGGAAACTGGGAACGGGGGGGAGGATGAGTTTTTAATGGCTGTCTAAAAAAGACGAGGATATTTTTAGTGAATGCAAAGCCAAAGAATTTTTGCTATCTTCTACCTAGTTGAGCATTTGAAGGGAAGACAGAATGTAGAAAAACTGAGGCAGAGCTGTTATTCACTTGATAACTTGAATGACCTGAATGTTGGACCCATCACCTTTAGTCTTTAGTGTTAAGGTTTATCTTAAATATCTACATTTAGGTTAACAGCTTTCATATAGAATATAGAATGCTTTGATCACTCATGATCTTCTTATTGTCTTAATTGTTGTTCTGTGATAATTAAAATCTTTTGTTCTTCTCTTATTTTAGGAATCAGGCTCATCCTGGCTGGATAGTATCATTTCCCACCTAGCTGACATCATCCTCCTGGAGGACACCCCTTCCATCCAAATGGAAGTTGCGGTTCTGGTGAAAGAGTTTCCAGATATACGGTAAGACTTTTAACAATTTGCGTGTATGGTTCAAATTTTTCCCTAGCATTCCCTTTCCTTATCAGGCAAGTGTCTCTTGCAAAAACATAATTTTTCATGCCTGTGCCCCCGAAGGCCCTATATTATTTTATGCTTACTGCTACACATTCACAGTGCTGTTTTTGGCACTAAGCCTAAGCAAGGAAAATCTGAGAGAGTGTATGGTCTTTTTGTTGACACAATGGATCAAAACAAGGAAAAGAAGTGCGGAAACATATCTACATTAGCTTTGCTATATTTGGAGAGGAGTGAGGGTCTGTTTTGAGAGTGGAAGAGGCTGGGGGGCCTCTTGGGGAGTCCCAGCCCCCAAGGCTGTTTGTCACAGCTTAAGGCTCAGGTGACGGTTGGCAACCCACCATCGTGTGTGACGCATAACCCTCAGTGGAGCAGACAGGAAGCTGCCGCGGAGTACTTCCTATTCCTGCCACCCTGCAGGAGACAGTCTGGTGCCACACTTGGAATCAAAGAGGGGGAGGTGTGGAAGAGGAGAGCAAAACACAGTAGTTCAGACCTGGAGACATGCTAACTCACTGCTTGACTCACCCCTTTTGTTTACTGCATGGCATCCCCTGCTGGTATTTTGGGAGATCAAAGGCTGCCGGCCTGCGCTGTGTTTGTTGGGTACCTCATTGGACTGTAGCAGACCCCTGTTGCGCACACGCGTGCACACACAGACACACACACATCTCAGTGTTTCCCACCTGGAGCGCTCCTCCCCATCATCTATGTGTCTAGGCTTTTGAAAATTTAGAAACAAATATTCTGTTTCTTCCTAAAAACTGGTGCTATGACTCAGAAAGATGCTGTGACTCAAGTATACCAAACAGACTCAGTTTCATTTAACAATCATCTACCCCCTCTCCCCGCATCCTCCCTCCCTCCTTCCTTCCTTTCCACAGGAAGAAGCATGTCTCCACCCTGCTGAACATACGGGGGATGATGCGGCAGGCGGAGCGCCAGGAGATCCTGAACGTTGTCAAAGACTTTGAGTGCAGCACTGTTCTCATGTGCCGAGACCACGCCCTCTTTTCCGACATCCCCATCACCTCGGAGGTGCACTGCATCAGCCTGGGCCTCCTCCGCCTTGCCATGACCGTCACCAACTGGTTCTCAGAGAACCGGCCGAGGCGACACCGCAGGACAAGCGCCAAGACCACAACTGCCCAACCCCCCGAAACTCAAATTATCGAAGACTAGCCGCCGGTGGTCTTTAATATCGACATGGGTGTTTTGGCGTTATGGGTGAACAGGGAAATGTGAGGCATAAAGGAGAACAGTCACAGAAATACTGTGAAAATACTGATGAGATGTACGTGCACCATGACAAGATTGGTTGTACCAAATATTGTTACCAGTGATATCAAAGCCATTTAAAGAAACTTGACCTCAGGTACTGCTCGTACTGTACACGCTCACTGACTTACACACATGTATCCATCTCCAGATGTGCATTTTTAATGGAAATGTGAAAGAGACTGCATATCATTGATCATTTTCGGTGTAAGTGTTCGTCGTGGTTAACGTTGATATACACACCTACAAAACAAAACAAGTGATATTTTACACTCATGTAAGGTCTTCTCAAAATGTAATTTCTTAAACTCATTTTAACCTTGTATGCCTCCAAATAATTGTTGAATCTACTGTCAGCAAATGGAATGCAATATGAGCTATAGAATGATATGCAATTTAACGCGTATTTACTCGGCCAGTCATGTGGCATCATAGTTGCTCTGTGAGTGATGTGGATACTGCACTGCCTTCCTCTGCTCCTTGGCCTCGCAATACTGATCTATGGTATTTGATATAGTGCATATGTATGTGAGGATATAATGTATGCAACTTGTAGATGTTTTGAACTCTCACTGTGAATGAAATGGATCTGTTGCTGGAAACGTAATAAAAACCCATTGATTGGGTAGACTAAACAAATCCAGCATCTCATTTATTGTGTACTGTAAACTGTATTTTAGCTCAACAAAGTGGAGGCATGTTTCTTGCATATTGACACAGTTATGTCAAGTCTTGAAATGGATATGCTATTGTATTTAAACATATTGCTATTGTATTGCACTGCCTACATCTAACTTTAGTCGCTGTGGCCCCCTGCCCGTGGGAGTATCAGACACTAAGTCTACAGCTATGTTAAACAATACATACCAAAGGGCACTTTGACAAACAGAAGTAGGCCTGAGGATCTGACGCAGAACCTATGTAAGTGTCCATATACACATACTTTATGTCTTAGTTGTTTATCTTAAGGAGTTACAGCAGCTTTGTTCAAGTGAGAGCTTGAAATACGGGGCTCCACCAGGGCTACTATGTGACGCTTTGCCTCTGTGTAACAAGAGAGGCCATGCCCCTGGGGTCTACCAAGGGGATGTTTTTCGATAAACAAAGATTTCCTGTTGTCCACTGAGGTGCAAACGGATGCTTTTATTGGAGCCAAGTTTACGCTATGCACTAGGAGGGAACTTCCCCTCCGCTGGTCAGAGTGAAGGAGCAGCAATGGCTGATCTTTTTCATGTCTGATCTGCTCGTGGGCTATTCAAAACAAAGTCAGCCGACCTCAGCAGGGGTGCTGTATGCTCACATGCTGCATACTGGACTCGCTTAGCTTGTAGGCCTATCTCTGAACTTATTTGTGACCTGGTTGCTTTCTTGTTACATCCAAAGCAGAAATTAACTCATAATTCCCTGTTCCCTGTCAACTTGTGAGAATTTATATTTATAGTGGTTGGCACATCCTGTTACCTGATGGCTGTTTATCAGCAAGCTTAGAGGCATAGAATCCCATAGTCTGCTAACAGCAGTGAGGTCAGTGTGATAAAGTTTGGTCACAGATCCCCCAGTGGATCTACGGGGCCTTGGCTGACCTTGGTGATCCAGCCGGCCCCACAAAGCCAAAGAGTATTAAGTGCATCAGAAACTGAGAAAAATTATTTCAAAATGTATCTTCTTCCCTGACAAAATTTGCTGGTACAGATGTGGATTATAAATAGTTCAATAGCATTTAATGGTTTATTTTTTGTTCATATTAAATCTAAATCCTAGCCATAACCTGTAACCTTCAAAACACAAAGAGTCTGGATACTGCCCTTTGCCTTTGCACAAATAAAACTGTACCACCCGGTGATACAAGCAGAACCTACAAAGGAATAAAATAATGAAATAAAAATGTCTCAACATTTTAAATGAGTTGATTAAATAGTTGATTGAGAGCAATAGTTATTGGTAATAAAACCATATATTTGGTGAATTAGACCACAACAAAAAACATTTTTTTCCATGTTCATGTTCATGTTCCATGTTCATTTCAGTAATCGCTATCTAGCTAAATTGTTCCTCAGTCACTTTCCTATATGAATGTAACCTGTTCCACATGTTGATCAATAGTTTTAAGCTGATATTGATCATTTCAGTGTGGGTCATCTGTTATCAGTGAGACACCTAAACAATGCAATATCATGGAAAACTGAAGCTGACTGCTCTAGCTACAGTTAAAATGTTAAAATGAAAAAAGAGAAAACAGTAATTACTAAGTTATTGCTGTTTAGGTCTGTTTCCCCTTTTGTTTCCTGTAGTTACTGCAATATTTGATTATCTAGACTTGATGTTTAAAGATGAGATTATTAGAGTCACAATATTTCTGTGCAAGATAGATAAAATGTCATAGAGCACAAAATCAATTATGTGTCATTCTTACAGCCCATGTTTGTTCTTCAGTGTAGGCTACACTACTTTTTCTTTTTACACCAGTTATTTTCATATCAAGTATAATTAATATATAACACAAGCATTCTTGCTGTTGGAGTAGTGAGTGTAGTGACTTCCCCTGTACCTACCAGATGTATGACATTTCATGTAATATGAGATGGAGCACAGTGAGACTTATGCAAAAATATTCAAAATTTGTAAACAAAAACAGGAGGAGCACCTAATTTAGCATAGCTTACATGTTATACTTTCACACTGGCGGCTATCCAAGTGTTGTGCAAGTTCAATAAATTTTTAAGGAATTAGTTTAAATATTTAAACACTACTTGAAGTGGTGCTCAAAATGCATTTTAAGGTATCATATGCATTATAAGCACACTATAAGTGCATAATAATGATTATAATCTGAGTATGATATAATAAACACAATCATTTGCAATCATTTGTCAGATGATTATATTGTAAGAAAGATTATATGTGTTATTGTTATTGTTATATGTGACATTATATGCATCTCAATGCACTTCAAGTGAAGTGTTACCCCATATTTAAAACAATTATTAAAAAAATATGTTAGGTAATACATTTAAATAAATACAATTTTATTTGTTAATTTGCATGAGCAAACATACAGTTATGCTATAATGTCTGGACTGCTTGACAAGCTTTGGAATTCAGTGTTGTCCGGGTGTTTGAATGAAGAAGTGTTACTGGATAAAAAACTGCACTGCACAGCTTTAATATTGGATTGTTTAAACAAATTATGCTTAAAATTAATTGACAACCACCATGGGCATAGGAATTCTCTTTAATGTTATCCCTATATTCGGAGTTGTATGTATATGATTGTGTGTAACATGTAACATGTTCAATCCTACAGTCAAGTCAAGTCTATTTGTATAGCCCTTTATCATGGTTACAGTCTCAAACCTTGGGAGGGGCTACTCAGAGAGGCCCTACCAGGATGGTCAGGTGTGCAATAGGTGCCATGGTGGGCAAGCAAAGATTAAAATAGAACATAAACACAGTAAACAGAAAAAAACACAATAGGGACACTGGGTGGAACATCCAGATCTGGTGTGGGGCGTCAACAGCAGCTCGGTCAGCATCGTCGTAGGAGTGAGGACTACTCTTACAGCACAGTTTCCTTCTCCCTCTTTCTTTAATCAGAATATAAGAACATGTGTTCGGCTACAGATGATCAGAATGCAAATTGGTGAAAGTAGCATGAAGGCAGGAGTATAGTATTAGAAAACTGTCAAACAATCTTGAGTATTCCTTAAACCTGTTTACCAGGTACAAACAATAGACTGCACATATTATTGGCCTTGGCCTGCAGAGTGCACTTGTTTTTATTTTAATAAGTTCCACGAATCCGTAGTACAGAACAGGAAGAACATCAAGTGAAGTTGGCATTGAACTGAATGTTAAGTTTGGCACTGTGGCTTCTGAGTCATATGTATATCTACCATTATTATCAGACATCCTTTCATATAGTATACTGAAGGCGGATGCTGGGAGGCTGTTTTCCAGGTATTCCAGACGGGGATTACCATCTCTGCCTGAGGGAGGCAGGTAGCTGTAAGGGCCAAGCTCTCGGAGGTTCCCTTCGATCAAACCCTTAAGGTGGAACCGTCCACAACATCACAATGAAATCCCTGGGAAGCACTCCCCTGCTTCCTTTCATTAACACAGCCCTGAACTGGAAAACCCATCTGGCCGTAATCGCTGTTTGTTTTCGGAAGCAAGCCTTTGCCGAGCCCTTTCTTTGTTTAGTGTGTCAATTTAGTTTTCATGGTTCCCATATTTTTGTTTGTTTGCTTGTTCTGGAGTACCCTGGATATTTGTTTATATGAAATAAGAGGTTTGGGAGTGCGGGGACTCATTTCCAGGTTGGGCTTGATCCATTAGGTCTTGCTTTGTCTAGACTAGGACCCTCCAATGTTGGTTTTTACTTCAATACATAATGCCATGCTGATAAAACGTGTTAGACTGATACAGTCATGATTGAAAGTTTGCAAAGCCTACAGGGTGTGTGCAAAAATATGTGAACTACTTCAATCAATAACTTGTGGCACCTCCTTTATCAATGATGACTTAGTTGGAGTAAATGTCTCCTAGAGCAACTGATCAGTCTCTTGATCCTTGTTGAGGGATTTTCTCCGACTCCTCCTTACTGAACTCGGCCAACTCAGTGAGGTCTCACATGAACAGACGATTCAGGTCCTGCTACAGCATCTGAGTTGGCTTCAGGTGAGGACTTTGACTTGGCCAATCCAAAATACTAAACTTCTTCTTCCTGGGCCATTCTTTGGAAGATTTGCTTGAATACTTAGGGTCATCATCTTGTTGAACAGCCACTTTCATCCCATCTTTAACCCTCGGACGGATGGCCTGACGTTCTGTTCATTAATTCTCTCGTATCCCTTAGAATTCATGGTTCCCTTAATGATGTTGAATCGTCCAGACCCAGAGGAAGAAAAACAACCCAGACCATGACACTCCCACCACCATGCAGCTTTGGATTGTTGCCAAACATAGCATTTTTGATTGTGACAACAATTCAAGTTTAAATTCATCTGTACAGAGAACAGACTTCCAGAACTCTTCAGGTTTGTGCAGGTGGTCTCTGATAAAAACAAGCGGTTCTGTTCTTTTTAGACAGTAATGGTTTTTTCTTGGCTACCCTTGCATGCATGCCATTTGTATTCAATATTCTTATTAGTGACAGATGCACGATAAGATCAGATACACCAATGGAGGCTTGTAGATCTCTGGATGTTATTTGTGGGTTATTGTTTACTAGTTTTGATATTTTTCTTGTGTTTCTTGGTGATACTTTAGAAGGATGTCTACATCTAGGCAAAGTTCCTGTTGTGTTAAATTCTCTGAGTGAGGAGGGAGGACATGCAACATAGGTCCTGGGCTGAATTTGAACCCAGGACGCAGTTATGTGTGTGTTTTAGACCTAGGCCTTAGACTTAGACTTGATTAGTTGACCCATCTACAACCCATGACACCCTCGGACTTAGAGGAAATTATAACCTCTTTTGCCATTCCAATATCATTCACACTAGGCTGTTGAAGGACATAATGGGAAATGTTGGACCAGTTAGCAGCAACTGTTGAAGAAACCTAATTTGGATACTCTTGTTCTCAGCAAATATAGACCCACTTCAAAATTATCGTTCTTATCCAAGGTTCTTGAGAAAATATGAATACTAATAACATTTTCAAAAGTTCCAGTCAGGATTTAGAGCTCTCCACAGCACAGAGGGCAGTTATGGGCGTAACCAACAACCCCCAACTTGCAGCTGACGTGGGAGACTGTTCTGTCTTAATTCCTTTAGATCTTTTTGGATACAATCAATTATTCCATCTTAATTAATCACCTTGAAAAATGGGTTGGTGTCCAGGATGCCGCACTGAATTGGTTTCACTTGTACCATACCAACAGAACCTTCTCAATGGTTGAGAGGAATGCCATGTCATCTTCAGCTCACTCCTTATGTGGTCTTCTTCAAGGGTCAATTCTTGGTCCCATTCTGTTCTCAATATACATGTCTCTGCTGGGTCAAATCATTAACCCTTACGCAGATGATACCCAACTGTATGTAACCCTTGTCTCACAGATATTAAGCACTGGATGTACCATGACTTTTTACAGCTGAACAAAAACAATTCTTGGCCCTCCAAATTCCATTAATTTTATCCAGGATTAACTTCGTCAAGCCCACTGCTAGAAATCTTAAGTTAAGAAGATTGTGCAGTCCTGCTTCCTCCAGATCAAAAACATTTCCAAAATAAGGTCATTTTCCTCTGTTGACCGTGAGAAGGTTATCCATTCTTTTATCTCATCTTAGTTAGAGTACTGTATGTCTCTGTACTTGTGCCTTGGGCAAAAGACCCTCTCCCCTTTGCAGTTAGTGCAACATTCCGCAGCAAGGCTTTAAACTAACTCAAAGAATAAATTACCTGGATTTTAGCCTCCCTTCACTGGCTACCAGTTAGTTTTAGAAATTATTTTAGAAATTATGCTTTTGTCTGTTCATAAATACCAACTAAAGACTAAGGCTTTTGTCATCAGGTCCCCTAGTCTTCAGAACGCCCTGCCCGAAAAACTGAGGCTAGTCAAATCAGTTTCTTCCTTTAAATCCTTTTTTATGAGAATGCCTTTTATTAATATTTAGAGATTTTATTGCTGTACTTTTTAAACGTTATTTTTATTATTATTTTGATAAGCAAGTGCTATACAAATAAAGCTCCAATATAGAGGTTCCTCGCTGACCACAGATAGTGAATTTGTGATTTGAGACAGTGATTGTGATTTCCAATTCCTGGGCAGAGAAATCGTGCACAACAGGTTCAGGGGTGGCAGTCTGTAAAACCTGCAATGAAGCTTGCCTCACCCTGCCTTAAAGCCTGCCTAAAGTTTCAGAGGCTTTTCCACCTCGACAAGACTACAGTTCTGAGGGAGACACTGAATCTTTGGCATGAAAACGGTAAAATGTAAGATAATAAATATACGCAAAAAATATCGGCTATCAGTAGCTTCAATCCAAAAATATTGGTAACAGCTTTTAAAAACCCATATCAGCCTAATCCTAGCCATAAAACTTTGCCTGCCACTATTCACCTACTCTAGGACTGGCAGGGCAGAGGTGTGGCCCCCCAGACATTACATAACCACGTCTGTATAAATGACCCTGTAGCGCTATTGACATGACCCATCAGGGCAAGACTCAATAGAAGAGAACCTTGCGTCCTCTCCCATGTCCAGTATACACTGTCTGTCAGGATGGCTGCCCACTTGAACCAAAACAATGGCCCACTTCGTCACTCCTGATGGGATATCCTGATTTATGTTATCATAGTGTATCCATTAAGTGGGTCTTTATTTAGCAATGAGGAGACACCGGGCCCTGCCTGTGCCCACTCAACTGGAGCTCCGACCTAGTGGACAAGCCACCCTGTTTGTGTCTGTATCAGTGTCCTCATTAATTTATCGCTCTCAGGCCTTGGCCACAGGGGGAGTGGAGGAAGTTCACCTTTGTTCAAGCCAGGGACTGCGATCTAAAATAACCTTTGTTAATATCTAATGTGAAAGCATTTATATTTCTTAGAATTTATCAGCAAAACATGTTCATATATCAGGCATACTGGTATCTACCTATCCTCATATTTCCAGGTTCTAGGTCAAAATGAGAAAATTCTTTATCAGTGAAAAGCAATGTATTTTATCCTGGTTAAGGTTAATAAAAAAAGGTGCCATCCCTTTGACCAATTTACTAATGACTTTTCCTGGAAAAAGCTCAATTCCTATTTGTATACATTTCAGTATTCATTCAAAGTTACCCAGGTTTACGTCACTATCATGCAGCTGACTGTGGATGTGTGGATATAAATATTTGCTCAGGTCTGCTCAGGTCTGGCGTGATGCCACTGACACTGTAAACATCCCAACCTGTGGGGTTATTTATTTTCCTTTGTTTAAACTGTTTTGACGTCCGAATAATAGTGAGAAAAAAACAGGGGGAGGCTTCATTGGTCCTGCATGCAAACCCGACTGTCTGTATTTATGTGAGCACATCCCCTGGCCTCGCAGACCTGGCTTCTGTACAGCAGGTCTCTGTGTATGCTCAGCATCACTACCAACCAGTGATGCAGTGTTAAATAAAAGGTGGGTAAATTACAACTTCCAGAAGGTGATCAGCATAAGGCAAATAACCATTACATGCCATTACACCTTAAAAGAACCAATATTGTAAGTTATTCTAAATTACATAAGTTTGAGTGTACTTACTGTGAATTTCATATCATAAAGTTATGCCAGCCTAAAAACGGTGGGTACAGTCTATTCTGCAAATAAAAAGGTGGGTAAACTGAGTTTCTGTGGGGTTTTTTCCAACAAGGGTTATCCCCGAGTGTGAATATTAACTGACCTAAGAGTTTTGTCCTTTTGTCCGAATATTGCCCAATAAGTGTCCCCCTAACTTTGCTGTTACGTGCCACAGGGGAAAAATAGAACAAATTGCAAATAACAGTAACCCTAACTACTAGTTTGCATGAACTGAAGAGAAAAACTAACGCGGCAACAATACAAATAAATCTAGAAAATCTTCCACATTGCAAAGAGGAATGAGAGACGTCACTGCTTTGCAGAGTGACAGTATGGTTAGAATAACATCATCTCTTATTCATCTTAGTGACAGAGGGCTGTGTTTTCCAGAGCTCCCAAAACAACTTCAGGAAAACAAGAGCCTAAAAATAGAGGAAAGGCAAGAGAAAGAGGAGAGAGTGAGAATGACAGTGAGTGACTTTCATGGAAAACAGGGTGGACAAACGGACATCCTCACAGGCTGTGTATTTGTTATGTATTGCTAAGGAAAATCCATGGCCTATCCTAGAGGCTCCCGGTCTCACCTTTACACTCGGTGAGGAATTTCTGTTTGCTGTAACCTCAAAAGCAAACACGATCATGGCGGCCCAAAGAAAAGCTGAGCTGATACTGTGATGTGTCCGGCCCTGGCATAGGCACAGAGATATACAACTGTTATCAAATTTCATGACCCCACATAAAGATAAAACATTTTTTGATGATACAAGATGAATAATTAAAATATCCTTGGAAATTTCATTTGTCATTAGCATTATCACTAGATATGACAAATGTTGCACTTAAGCAACCTTTCGTTCTTCTTCTTTCCTTCCTTCTTGGACATTTGGTGAATATGTTTGCACTGAGCTGTGCTGCGCTAGAGGCTAAATTATGCTCCATGTTTTAAAGTTTCTCTCTGAATGGTTTAAAATGTTGTGCAGGCATTGATGTTTTGAATTACCCCATTAGGGAATAATTAAGTATCAATGAATAAATGAATCAACCAATTAACCAATCAACCAATCAGTCAAGCTGTTTGCAGCTTGTATTTCTGATATTGAACAAAGGTGATGCACGACTGATGATGCACGACTGATGATGTACGACTAAACAAAGCACAAGGAGCACCGGTGTTTGCTGCAAAGTCTCCCCCACGTTGTTTTGTCACAAGTTCACCTACCCGCCAAAAAGGTGTCTGTTTCTACTGTTAACAACAAATTTATCGGCTCAAGCCATTTGCAAGAACGGAAACTACTTTGCATGGCAAGGAATAAGTCTGGAGCTAAACAATGGTGCCTCCAGTGAAATATGGCAACAGGGGCTCACCTTTGGCTCCTTGTGCTTTCTCCCCCGGCTTATTTACGTAAGCAGGTTGTGTTCTGTGCCCCATCAGGAAGAGGCGTTGCAGGAAACCCAAACCTGAGGTACGATTTAGAGTAAACTCACAACATTAGACCCCAAGCGAGACCTTATCTGATCTCTCAGAGAGTTGAAAAAAAGGCTAGGCACATGCGTGACCACAGGGAGCCAAAGATTCACTCTTGGATTTGTTTGCAGGCCTTGCTGTTTCCACATTGCTGGGTGGTTATGCTGACCTAAAAAGAATGCAGAGGTGTGAGCCCTCTTCTGCGTTAAATCCCAGCGACGTCAATCAAATGCATCAAATAATTATCTACAGTTATAATGCATATTTAAACTTGAACAACAGAAGCTTATAACCCCAAAAAGACAATAAAAAGAGAATACACACAGCATGCAGGAACAGACCATCGGCGGACTGTTGAACTATTGAGTCCTTTGGCTGCCGGCATGTTAGGTGGCTACACAATCAATCAGGTAGGCACACTTTTGAGTTAGATGAAGAACAGTTTTTCTACCATTCAAGTGAATTTGACCAACTCCTTCAAGTACAGCCCTTCTCCTAACCACATTTCACACTACTAAAGAGCTGGGTTAAACCATATGATTCAGGTATAAATATAAATATGTCATTCACGCTAGCAAGGACTATAACTTCCTCTTAGAGCTCTCAGAGTCTCTTCCCAGTCCTGAATTTACAAGTCCTTTATTCTTTATTAGGATCCCCATTAACAGCTAGTCTTCAAGATTTTACAGCACAGTTGACATTGCAAGACAGTAGACAATAGACAATACAACATAATAAACATTGATAGACACTGATATTACAGCATAAACATTTCAAGAAGTTTGACAGGTATGAGACATGCGCCACTGATACACAATCACTGAAAACATGTTAAGGCCCAGATGTTAGGCATGGGAGATGCAAGGTTTCCCAGGCCTGTCTGCACAACAGACTGCCACTCTATTTGTAGGAGGACAGTATTTCTGAAACTTAAAATTGTATCCTCCTTCTCACTGACGCCACTGAGGCAGAAAGAGAAAGGAATGTTGCATTTATTTGAAATATTTTGAATGCAATGCAACATGAATCAATTTCAGACATTGAAACTCTCGTGGCATGCTGGATTTTGCAATGTTAAGCCATAAGGAATAAAATGGAGGACTAAGAAGATAGTAACTGTTAAAAAAAAAAGAAAAGAGAAATATTCATCAGAAATGTTAAGAAAAGTCTATGGGTAACATCCCTCTTGCAGACAGGACGGCTCCAAATGGGTTGAAGCCTCTCTACACGTTCACATGGTGAGGCCCGTTCCTACGCCATGTGAACGCAACATGAGTCCTCAACAACCTCTCTCACCCCTTCATGAACCCCCAGCCATCTTTCACCATCAGGGGGTTGAGGTTTGGGCCTAATGACTCCACATCCTCTCTGTGCCCGTGCTGACAGCGCCTGAACTGCAAACTTGCCCCTTCGCACTTAACAATGAGACCATTTGACCTTTGACACGCGAGCCTACTCATCTTGTGTTTGTCCCTGCATCTGTCTGTGGGCGTTGCGCCTCCTCTCCTGTCTGTCTCCTCTCCTGTCTGTCTCATGCAGCGGCTCCTCAGCATTCGCTGCTGTCAATCTTCGACAAAACCAGTTGAGGGGCACGTGCTTGAACAAAGCTCAGCAAAAGTTATCAATTTAATTAGGGAGTTCACTGGCGCACCCTGGAGGCTAGAAGAGGTATGGCACGGCACTCTATCAACAGTCAGCCATATGCAAGGCAGCATGAAGAGAAATCATGACCTAAAGATGCACTATATTTGAACAAAAACAAAATATCCACTTTTAGAAATGTCAGTTTTTCATCATCTTTACACTCACATGATAAAAAACGAACAATAATTGTATTCAAAACACTTGAGTAATACATCATATTTGGGATTATAGTGATTAATACATAGTATGATTAGTAATATTCTGTGATGTAGTGGTAGATAAAAAGGTAGGTGAACTGACTTCCAGTCTGCTATCATCATCATCATATCATCAAGGCAAACAACCAATATTAACAAAAATCAATTAAGCATTGATTTATGCTTTGTCCTCATATGACTTACTTCAGTTTGATACTACTTACTGTGATATATGCTATGAATTCATGTCATAAAGATTTATGGCAGCCTGAAGGTGGGTAAACTTGCCCCCCACTACATCCCTGGTAGCGTTACTAACAAAGAGGCTGAAATGGTCAAACATGACAGATCTTTTATCCCATCATTTTTCCTCTGTTTTTCTCTTCCAGCTATACTTTCCTACCATCTGGTGGATCTGATGAAGCACTGCATTACAAGACCATACACCCGCTGGGTCATTCACCCATTTGACAAAGGACACCCAAACAATAGACTGGCTTTAAATGCTTCAGAACTGAACGTTGTGGACAAAATGTCAAGCAAATGTCAATTAGTAGATCTTATTTTTCATATAATCAATGTGCTGTTTTGTCAAGTCATGTGATATTTCAGTATTTCAGTATTTCAGAATCCACAAAGAAGAGAGTGCGGAGGAATTAGCGTTGGGAGTGCTACATGTCTGGGTCTATAATATGTGAGCTCATTGATCAGTATTTCTGATTTCCTCTGCTCATCTGCACAATCATGATTGGCACGCTCTACCATGATGACTGACTTGGCAGAAGAACTGATCACAGCCCATATGGACCTGAAGTCCCATCTGCTGTGTCTATTAAGGAGAATACCACAGAGACCAATTATAATGTGGACCTAGCAGACTAAGGCACTGGTGCTCTTTACTGAGTTGGAAATCTTGCCCCTTGCCATCTTAGCGGTAGTAATTATACATATGGTTGAGATGTTTGCAAGGCATTTGGGGTAAAATAAACATTACATTTTATTTCTAAGCTTATTATGGCCATAGCATATGGCCACATGAAGAACATGATGCTACATAGCATCTATCACATCTGAAAATTCTAGCACAATACATAGCATAGCATGATAGAGTTTAAAAAAGTCATCTTTCAAAGTGGTAGCATTTGTTTTCCCCCCAATTGAAAAAAAAGAAGTCATAATTTGGAGGACAGACAAGCGTAGAATAGCCACCATATGTGTATTTTTTCCTTCATTTGTAGATTTGTGGACCACCAGGAGCTTAAAGAAGGGTGATGCACTTTGGTCCTTGCAGCTGACAGTAAACATTCAGTCCAAATACTGTTGTTGTTCTTTTTGACCTGGATTTTACCTATTGATCAGCTTCAGGCCGTTGAAGCCAACTAGCCAGTTCGTAGCGGAGGAAGGTAATGTGTGCGTTTTGATACAATTTATGAGGCTGTGTTTGACTGTGAGGGGTGACAATTAGCCTCACCATGTCACTGTTGGTAATTTGCATTTACTACCTCACCTCAAGATGAGGAAACTAGAAACTGCAGGGGTGGAATTGGGGGTTCTGCAGAAAACAACCGGTATTATTGCTTCCTCCTTGCACAACACTAATACACGTAGAATTAGTAAGTGTATTCTTTGACTGAAAATGACATTTCTTTTTTTTTATTTTAGAGAAAGGAACCAGTGTCAAGTTTCCCTGTCAGAATTTCCATGCATCACATTTCAAAGCAAATGATAAACAAATAGGCCACAAAATACTATGAGATCATGAGGCCATACTGGTGTTTATGAAGTGTGCTGATGGTAAAAAAGTGATATGAATCCTGATGTTGGAACCTGAGATGGATCATTGGCCCCTCTGGACTTTCAGACAGGTGACATGCAACCCTTTATACATGGGCGTCAGCCGGGTGTGGCAGGGTATGGATACTCTCCATAGCTCAGTGTAAGTGCTTTTGGAGTTTTTATCATTATAATGGAGAGAAAAGATCATGCAAAAATCACCACAAACATATTTTGAAGCCAACTCTAAAAGAAATTACATCAGGGGAGAATTCAGGACCCATATTTGCTCTGAGCTGGTAGTTTGGTGACCCAAGTCTCATAATTTATCACACTGATCAAACACTGATGTCAATAATAATACTAATATCTTGTCAGTCATCTGTCATCGCTCCACAAGCAAGCAAGTTTTTGGAAGATTTGGTGGCAAATCATATTAGATGCATGAATTTTGCCCTGCCTTGGGGTTTAGTGAGTTGATGGCCCTGCTGTTTAAAAACATTTGCTCTATCTGAAAGGGGAACCTAACCTAGGCGCCCAAGTACAGATCACACCCCCCCCTCCC
>CABFOQ010010487.1:7061-28569 GCA_900660455.1 Gephyroberyx darwinii | reverse complement strand
CCTCTATCTTTGCACACTGCAAATCTCTCTCTCTCTCCCTTACTTTCTCCTCCCATTTCACTGTGATTCTCTTCCCCCATCGCTCTCTCTCTCTGTGTTTCTGTCTCTGCTGGCACGTTCTGCTGATTGCAATGTTTCGTTGGCCACCGTCTAGTGTTGCATACCAACATGGCCTGCTGTACAACGGGGGCCAGGAGAGAGAGAGAGAGAGGGCAGAGGAGGAAAGGCTATGGGGGTGGTGGGGCACACTCACCATTCCCAAGGCCCTCTGGGGGGTTGGGGGAGCCAAGAAATCTTTCTTCCCTGGAACACCTAATCCTTGGGCCGGGGCCAAGGACCACAATCTCCATGCACAACTGACACCGGCCACCAGGGACATTTTAGGGTTTTAGGCGTGTCCTGTTCTCTCTCAGCTCGACCACAGCCAAAGTATGAGGGAAAGGAACAGAGAGGCACATCTAGCTACATTGTTTTCATGCTATTTGGAGGTGTTCCATGGCAAGACGACCAAACTATCACGCTAGGATCCATGGCTTTCTTTACACGCTGAGCTAAATGTATCAGGACCAAAAAATGTGGTGGTTGCTCAGGTCATATTTTACTTTGCCAGAACACCACAGTTTAACCATGGGTGGAGGGGTAGGATAAACATATCTTTTGTCATTTGGCTTGGTAATAACCACAACAACCACATGGATTCCACATTCGCCTGTTGCCTGTTTTGCAAGCCCTTTGTGTTTCCTTTGAGGTACCGCAGAGCTCTCTGGAAGGGGAGGGAAAGACACAAAATTCAAGAATATACACTGGATTCACATATCAAAATACAAATAGAAAGACAGGCAACAGCCAATCAGATTTTAGGGAAAGAGGTACCCCTGTTGTGTGGCTCTGCTCTGCTGTAAACTCATCTGAGGAGGGCAGTTTATGTCCAACAGGTAAACTTCCAACAGCTGCAACATCCTGTATGGCACTGGAGGTTTACACAGTGTGCATGCTACACTTCCCCACTCGGTTTAAATCGTGTAAACCAAGGATATGGCCGATTACAACGTGCAAAAGCAGGAAGTGTCAGGTGCTTACCTCTGTGCTCGCTGGGTCAGCGAGGCTTACCCTTCATGTGCAGAGTTACTAAAAGTGGCTGTACTTACCCCTGTGTTTAGAATTAGAGGTTAGGGGTGGGAAGAGGTCACGTCATCAAGTGAAAGAGGAAAGAATGTAGGAAACACAGAATAAATCATAAATGACTGGGGGAGTAAAGTTCATAGATGTGTTAAATATCAGGGAAGTATGATGGAATTTCAAAACAGATGTTTGGCAGAGAGACGGATGTCTGATGAAGAAAATCAAATAGTCCATAACTTAATCAGAATTATCCAACAAAGTGGAAACAAACACCACCAAAGACAAACATTTAGAGGGAGGTTTCTGTCCGAAGGGTAAAACCTTTATCATGTTGTTTCTTGCACAGCCTCTTGAAATGTACCAGTGCATTTTGATGGAGAAGGTGCACTCGGTAAAAAAAAAAAGAGATTTACACAGTGTGAATTAAAGGCCACAGTTCCCTTGCATTGCCATCCGCAGTTGTTTTCTACAACACAAAGAATGTTGAATTCTCTATTGCATGTTCTTAAACAATTACTAAAAATGTGGTGGAATCAAAAGCACCTGGGTGGCTCCAGTGGTAATCAGTGTAGCGCTCTACTCTATCCATTCACAGTACAGTGGAGTTACTCTGTTCTGTTTGTTATGTTTTTTGCTCTGACCTGGAAGGTGAGAGGAGTGATGGATGTGGTATGTTCTTGTAAACAGGGACTGGAACAATGTCCAGGACCTGATCTGAACCCTGGCATGAAGGACTGTTCAGCCTCCTAATCTAAATCTAGTCCTACCCCTTTAACTTTAAAGAAAAAAATCCACCCATATGATCCAAAACACTTTAACACTGTTAAAGAACATCTATTGGCAATGTACCTTGCATTTCTGGGTCCATTTTGTTGTTTGATAACTGGCCAAACATAGATGTTGTGACATCACCCTGTTGAGATATTTCCAGTGCAGCTACAACATCAGTGGTAAACATTCAAACAGAGCAAGGGTGTAGTTTAAATTTTAGAAGTGATAGGGACATTTATGGCGGGAGGGTCTGGAGGTCCTCGTCCAGAAAAAAATTGCTCACTACATGCATGTACCTTTAGTTTATTTAGTTTAACGTGAAAGTGATATAGACATTACATTGTCAATAAAGTGGTAGGAAAACTTCCATACCAATTATATAGAAATCTACACCCGTGATACAGAGATACCAATTTAGCAGTAGCATCAATAGACATAATGCAACGCAATGACAACACATTGCTCTCTTGCTCTTACTATCACTATGGCACATGATTATTGCACCTTGGCTGTCTAAAGGCATTCTGGGAAATTCAGGAAATCACTAACTGAAGTGAAAGTAGTAGGATTGGGGAAAGTGGATATAACAAAAAGGTTAATTACAACACTTGATCACAAAATAACTACAGGAATGCATTGGAAATCACAGATTGATATTTAACAGTGTAAGACTATCTCAGGGGCGGAGTTTTCTTTTTATTTGGCATGAGAACCTAGCGGAGACATGATGATGATCTGTGTCAGAGGGCAACAACTTAGAGGACGAGTCACTAATGTCTCCAGGCCAGAGGCATAACAACATGTGACCAGTTTTCTCTGTTTCTCTGTCAGGAAAATATGGTGTGACCAGATTGATTTAACATAGTGAGCATTTATCAAAGGATGTGCTATTTATTTTTATCAAGATATAGCTAACATCTAAATAGGGCTGTGGAGGGAAATAGGTTCCATTATATGGTATGATCGGCCTGTTGAAATGTATGGACTCCACTGTGTGACCGAAGGACACCAGAGCTATGACTTCACTGTGGCCTGCACGTGTCACATTCTGCCAGGTCAGATGTCCCAACTTTGACCCCGAGACATGGGTCATGGATGTTGTCTTATGAGTGCACGCTTTGAGTGAGAAGACATTTATATAAACTCTTTTGTACATCATGGACATGTTGATTGACATAGGCCTGCTGTAGACTGAGATCGTGTAACATTCTGTAACTATCATTGGAGCTGCAGGCAGAGAAAGAATGCAGTATAAAATAACATGCTACTGATCAGGACTCCTTGTTTCACTAATGGGGATATGAAGATAGTTTCTGGAGGGGTAGGATGTGGTTACTGTATGTCTCGCTATAACCAAGAATTCAGCCTGTTTATGATATGTTCATAATAATCCATAAAAACATGTTTTAATGTCTAATGTATTTTGAGTCTGTATTTTGTTTATGGTTGCATTATTTCTAAACATTATAATCCTGCATTTTGACTCATGAGAGCAATTTAAATCATGATTATCTGACAGTATTATAAGCTTGATCAATGCCAAGTAATAATCTGCAACATTTTCATATAAATAAATGTTTGTTTTGCCATTCTCTATCACCAGTTTATATAACAACAGTGATTCAACCTATACCTAGTTCATGAAAGCTTTTACACTTGCTGTTCTAAACTCTTTCCTCTTTGTTTTGGTTAAATAGAAGAAGAACTGGGTAGTTAGCATGAGCAGCGACAGCCACCGTGGCTCAACAGACAAAGAAAGGAGCGCCATCTACAGAAACTCAAACTTCATCAACAGAAAATTCAAGGAAAAAGACTTGATTGGATTGACAAGTGGAAGTAGGAAGTGGAGTGAAGAAACATCACAATGATGACCGCTTTGTCAAAGATGCTGACAAAAAAAATGAAAAATGAGGATCAGCTGAATTACCACTTTAAAGGTGCATCATTTTTAAACATCAATATATCAATCCATCATTGTCAAATGAATACCTTGGTACAATCGCTGTAAACAAATGAAACCATGGTTGAGATGATGCCTCTTGTTAGTGCTAGTGTTCCTCAAAATGAAGACCACTTTTCCCATAAACCCTGTTGCCTCTGTGGCTTCACTGAGGAGGATAAGCATGTTGGAAGTGCTGGATGGTGGTTGGGTTGGCTGATTTTCGGCTTCACAGGTGGCACCCGCCTCTGAGGTACCTTAATTCGCCAGGTAGCCATTCATTAACACCTTAAAAATGGGAACATAAAAATGGGACATATTGGTGAAGATTTATAGAGAATGCTCGCCGCACAGTTGGAATGACGCAGACGGCCATGTCAGACACCGTCACCACTCCCAGGTTTTCCCACATAATGCCACCTCTCCTTCCAGGGCGGTTCCAGTGCGAGGCAGAGCCAACATGGCTGCCAGAGCTTGTTAGAGAGAAGAAAACACTTCTGCCTGCACAGGAGTGGTGGCAGCGCACCAACCACACTGCCCCAACCTGTGAATCACCAGCTTGAAACACACACACACACACACACACACACGCAGACACACACAGGAGGGACGTCAGGTGGTGTTAGCTTTGAATCACTCGTTTAAAACACACACACACACACACACACACACACACACACAGGAGAGACGTCAGGTGGTGTTAGCTCAGCTCCAGTCCCGCTGGGCCTGCTAGTGGGTAAGGTAATCTGCCACAGACCTGATTGCTCACTTCAGCTGCTAAGTGTTAACCAGACGCTTCCTATCCAGCGCCAGCTACTACCTCTGCCTCTGGCTCGGTGGGAGAGGAAAGGCTGGCTGGGATCCTTGTTCTTTACCCTGTAGAAACACTGCGGGCAGCGTACAGCGCAGCATGTAAATATGTTGGTGGACAAAGAGCGAAATGTGCTATAAAAGGTTTTGGAGCCTTTAGGCCGGCTATGCTTTTAACATTAGGACTTCTGCTTGTATCAATATCTGATTGTGTGTGGTTTGTATTGTA
This sequence comes from Gephyroberyx darwinii, assembly GCA_900660455.1. Taxonomy (NCBI): domain Eukaryota; kingdom Metazoa; phylum Chordata; class Actinopteri; order Trachichthyiformes; family Trachichthyidae; genus Gephyroberyx; species Gephyroberyx darwinii. The sequence goes on along the minus strand of CABFOQ010010487.1, from coordinate 23,698 downwards.
CCGACTCCATGTGGTATATTATTCTTTATATTTAACAGCGTGACATTTCAGGCAATAGTATGGTTATATAAGAACCCTTGTAAAGATTGTTAATCTATTTCTTTTTCAGCACTTAATTTCACTTGACACAGACTTATGCACAATGTAAAAAAACAACAAAAATCCTGACTACTTAGATCAGGCCTGAAGACACGGAAAGACATTCAAGTAATGTGAATTTATACATTCAAATTGCTGTCAAAGCTATTACATCACGTGAGTCCTTGTGGGCATGCCCCCGGTTGTAATTTGACACGTAACACAAAGTGCACATACAAGGTGCAGTACAACTGAGGGTCAAAAGATGCGGAGCAAAGTCATTTCTGTTTGTGCGAAGAATACAAAGCAGTTTGACTGCGTGGCGCGAGGTAACGTGACTCTCGGCTCCAGAAAGGATCATAAAAAAAACTAAACTCATAAATGAAAGCATGCTAACGTTACTGTACATCTGGAGCACATTTCATGCATGTGACTCTCACTTTTGAATATATTAACATGTCTTTATATCACATCAAACAACCTGTCAATTTTCTCCAATCAGACCTTTTCATGTGTTTTAAACAGTGGAGCGGATCCAGCTCTCATCCCAGAGTATCCACATTAAAGTGTCGTGCCGCCACACATTTTCCACAGTGCCCTGTTTGTCAGTTTGATTGACTGGGGGGAGCAAGCCTCTGTCAAACTCTATCACAAACCTCTGCTTCCTGCATACTAGATATCAGCTCGGATGTGACACAGCTATACGGGGATAGAGAGCCCGTGGCTTGGAGGTAGAACAAAGACGAATTACCAGCAAAAGTCATGTCCTGTTTTGTGGTTAAAAGTTCTCAGGAGCGTGTTTCGTTAAGGAATCCACCCCGCGCCGGCTCCACCAAAATAACGTCCTTCACTTGATGACTTGGAGCAATTAAGAATAACAAATTCAGGCCAAGTGTTTGGTTTATCAGAAGTAGCCCTTGGCACTACCTTAATCATTCCTAATAGAAAATAAAGTGTTTCAAGTACCTCATCTGTTTTTCATCACCAGACCAGGGGTTACCTTAGTGGAGCCAAATTGTACTCTGTAATTCTCTTTAATGAGCTTGATGCATTACACAGATCACATCTGAGATAGGATCAAGTCACAATCTGTTAACAATTGATGCTACACTTTATACCATCTGCAATCAACCACTTTACATATTCAGCTCCAATTTCTTATTGTGTCCAGGCAATTATGCCCATCGATTGTATCTACATGAATCATAATGCGCTATCAAGAAAGTCAAGTGCTCTTCGCTGATTGCTTCACTGCCTGTTGTTAGACACTGAGCACTACAGACACAATCGTAATGGTTCCTCTAGGAGGCTTGAACCTTGAGCTTTTTATACTGCGCATTTCAGCTCGGTTTGATACTTGTTTTGCAAAAACTCAAAGGTGAAAGTTAACAAAGTACATGCAGCCACCTCTTCCCCTTTTGGCTGCTGTGAAACTGCAAGGGAAGGGAACTTTGGTGTGTCGGGTCAGGTCTTATTGCAACACTACTGGCAGTCCGAGCTACCTGCCAACACAGTCTCAGACCACTGGATGATGAAATCCGCTGAGTTTGCACTTTGTATTCACAGGAGTCGAGCCTTAGTCAGGCAACGTTCGCGATGTTGCCCAATTTTTTAGCACAAGGGAGGCTGGTTTCACCGTCCCTTTTACCCATTTCTCCTTTTTTCAAACGAGGTAAGAGGTGGAGGGAGGGAGGGTGACGAGCTGATACTTGTGTTTCGATATGCTTATAATGACCTAAGCCCAGCTTTTTGAAATGTGCAGTAGGAAAACTGCCATCCAACAAAGGGCAGCGGTTGTAGCCTTTAGCAGGGCGATAGATAGTACGACAGATGCTGCGGTGCTGTTTGACTTACCATGGACTACTTCATTGTGATGTGTTGGGAGGGAAATCTGGGGCACCAAGAGTACAGCAAAGCTATGCAGTTTCATCCCAGAAATGTAAAAAACGATATGTGTAATCAAATTTTAAATGGAATCTAATATGCACATATTCAATTGAGCATAGTCCATCTTTTTGACACTCCCGTCTTTGACGCACACAGTGCTTCCCATGGAGTTGCCTTGCTAGGACTTCAAATACATACTTCAAATATATTTGCAATTTTTTTTTTTTTTTTGAAGAGGCGCTGGCTGTATGTTTTGAGTGACAGGTGAAAGCATGGCAGTGATCAGACAGAAAAGGGAAATGTTATCACCAGGCAAATAGAGGGTTTATAGCTGCTTCCTGTACGTTATATAGAGTCATCTGTGTATGGTGTGTTTGTGTCACAGAGAAAAACGGGGAGAGAAAGTGTGTGTGTGATTGTGTGTGTGTTCTTAAATAACAGTATTAGTGAAGAGTCATAGCCTATGGGTGGAACAAACAGGAAAGATAAGAGATTAGATGACAACAAATTATCTATTACTGTCTTAAGGGAATCTCTTTGTAAACGGTTGTATTTCCCCTTCAACCTTTTGTCACAAGAATACAAACATCTTTGAACAGTAAGTGCGTGAGTGTGTGTTTGTGTTGCAGGAGCAGGGAGTGAGGTGTGTGTGTGTGTGTGTGTGTGTGTTGTACATGATCAAACAGCACATAAAAATAAGTTTTGTTGTCCTACTTTGAAGAAGAGCTGGATTCTGACAGGTTTATCTCTTTTGCAGGCAGTCTCAGCAGAAAGTGAAAATGAACGAAACCCATCTACCATCCCAACCTGAATGCCCCATTAGACTCTTATAATATTAAGGTTCCCTAGCACTTGTATGATGTAACCATGGCAGTGAGAGCTGAGCTATCCTACCCCTGCACATGAAAATGTAACCCATCCAACAGGATTAAGTGAACCTCCAAAGAATTTCCTTTGCACCTGCGGTACAGGATGTGGTTATGGGGTTAGCGACCGGTTGGAGGTGGCAACTGTGGGTGGCTCTGGGTGCAGACTGACCCCACTCAACAAGCCCATTGGCCCTGCCATTTCCTCCATATGCTCCTAGTTAAGGCTGCTGTTCTGCTCCTGCTTCTAGTACCCGCTACCAGCTGTCAAAGAAACTCTGACTGGGAGTGCTGTCTTTATGAGGGGCGGTGAGCTTGACTTGTACTTCAGAAAAAGGAAAAAAATCAGGGTGCAATCATGCAGCGCTATTTGTGCATTGATTCAAATTCTCAGGTGACACCTACACTGCCCAGGGGCGTCATCTGTACTTGAACCCAGGCAGATCAAGATAGTCCTGCAGTGTCTTGGGAGCGCCCATGTGCTCGACTACCACAGGAGTCCTAATCGTAAGGATCTGATGTAAATCCGGCCTTTGATCATGATGACATCTGTTTACTGAGCATGCATAAGGTTCCCGTATGGGTACCAGCACCAGAGCAGAGGTGGAGCGGGAGGGAAGCTGAGGAAATGCCCCTTTAGGCCAAAATGAACTCACACTTCTCCATCTACTCCAACATCAAGTAAAAGACTAGAAAACAAACTCACATAACCTCTCTTGCATGTTTATTGAAGAGTTGTACAATAGGAGAGGACAGGAGTGTGTGGCTGTGTTTTAACAGTGGCTGAAAATGGTTTTATGAAATGGTTGTGCAATATTAAATGATTTTAACAGCAGAAGTAGCATAGATACAAATCCTATTACTAACCCTAAAGGCCCAAATGCACTGGATCCGACTTTTGACACGCGTTATTTGATGCTCCTATGGTGCGTTGCAGGCAGAAATTTGAGGTGTCAACACCATCTAGCCGATTTGACAAGCTGCCAGTGGATGGCAATTAACAAAATCCCCAAACCATCCTGTAATATCTGACTGCAAATTAGAAATGTATCAGAAATATACATTATAACACAGATTTAGCAATCTGGATAATTATAAAGTAAAAAATACCGCCCTCTGGAAAACCTTTTTCCTTTTGCACTGTGGCTCCATAAACCATGAGGAACAGCCGTGCTGGTTCCTCATTGATACTCCCAGAATCTCAGTTTGATGCTCCACTGGACGCCATGAGGGCGCGCATGGCTACTGAAAACAATCCGTGAAAATGCTTCCAGTACATTTCTGGTTTAATAATAATATCAATTGCTAAACTTGCATTTGTACAAAGTGACATGTGCCTCAAAATTCACTGAATAATTCCTGCATTTTTTCACAAAGTATGAAGCTTCTTCCTCTGTGTGCTGAGATGAACAAGATGAAATTAATTCATGGATGAGATTCAGCTCCCCAGCAGGGCATTTATTGTGGCATTACTTTTTATGTAATAGTTTAAGCCCATGTTGGAGCATTGTCAAGAAGAGGCAACTGAAATTGTTACCATGCACTCTGGTCAACAAGCTTCGGGTCAAGGGTTGTGGATTCAAAGGTGTGAGTCAAGTACGTAACCTGCTGTTCAGAAAGTGCAGCATTTGTCTGCAAGAATAACAATATTTCCCTTTCCCCTGAACCCCCCGCCTCCTTTTATTGAAACAAGGTTAAGGTGGACTTTGTCCCAACATTACAACATATGAGAACTTTATGGAGATGAAGAGCCCACCGTGGTAATGACCGTCTGAAAAGTATCAGCTTTGTTAGCATAAGCCCACGTCTAAGGCTTCACTTTGCCAAATGAGCGTATCACTTCCTCTGCAAGCCATTTGAATTAATGCACAGAGGTACTTTAAAGGTTTAGCGCAGAAGGAGAGAGGCAGCTTAAGTGAGGAGGTAGTTAGTAAGAGTGAAAACACAAAAAGAGGTTTGGGTGTCCCCTTATTTCCTATCTGCAGCTGTGAAAACATGGACTCTAGAAAGCTGGTCTGAGTCTCTTTTGATCATTTTTTTAACAACAGGTCGTCGCCCCACCTGTGGAGCAGAGGTCTTTAGTCACACACTCCATCTTGTTGAAGGTTTTAGTGACCTTCTCTTTGTATGTACAGTAGACTGGGTAACCCTTTAAACTCCCTTATTTCTGTCATTATGGTATAATTAGCCAGTGGTATAGCATGCTGCAAATTATGTTTGTTTAACAGAAATTACTAATACTGCAAATAAGAAATTTGACAATGGCTTTATCTCAATTTGGCAACGATACAAGGTTCCCACGGTCATGGAAAACCTGGAAAAGTCACAGAATAAAAATTTTGTTTTACCAGGTCTAGAAGAAATTATGGAAAATGTAACATGTGTTTTGGAAATGTGTGACATTCGCAACATAGTTTCTGACAAATATTGGTCATGGAAATTGTGCTTTATGTCATGAAATAGTCTTGGAAAATATCATTATAAGTGAAAGAACAGATTTCATACTCTCAAAATGGGTTACATTTTTAGATGTTGTTATGGTCTAATCTGTAATACTCTATTAATGGATACAGGAAGTGGTAATCTGATGTGCTACCATGTACTGAAATAACTTGTATGTGGAAGTGAGTGGTGAGGTAGAAGCACCACTGCACCATGCCCAGCGCTGGACATTACAGGATTTTTGTGCTTACTTAGTCTGTGGTTCCTTTGGAATAGACTACGGAAGTGAGCCAAGTCATTCTTTACACAATCTGTAAAGAAATTTCAGAGAATCTCGACTGTATCATAGATTATGTTGATGTCACTGTGTGGGTTTCTTTAGAGATGCCTCCATATAAATGTTTTTTTTTTTTTGGATGTAGTCCATCGGCTCACTCGGTGAAAGACCAAACGCACAGTCAAAAGCCTGAACGCATATAGCAGAGGCTGCACTACATCTCTAAAACTCTCTATAGGCCAATCTCATAAGATACAGACACATAATGGTTGATTGTATGAATTGTATGAATTATGCATGTTTATTGTGCTAGTTTCGACAGAGATCCTCCTTGGTTTCATCACACATCCTTATGAATTGAAACCAGAGGACGTTGTGTTGTTTGACATCTCATCCTCTTTTTGTGAGAGCATTTGATTTGTTGAGCTTTATAAGGGTAACCTTCTGTTATCCTACACATACCTCCCCCATAATGCCACCATGAAAATACTATGTCACCTCAGGCATAAACACACAGCAAAGCATGCCGTCCATTTTGTTTTACCAACAAAGAGCTTGGTGTTACATTTTTTTTTGTCTGGCTGTTGCAAGATTACAATTGTGTTTAGTTCAAAGCCACATTTGGAGACTTTTCATAAGCACATTTGTTATCCGGCAAATATAATCTGAGACATGGAGCACAGTCAAAATGTGACACACTGTGAATTTCACATCAGTGTGCAAAACTGAAGAGGTATGTTGGCTAAAAGTTACTGTAGGTAAATGTTGTATATTTACTAGCATGTATGAGAAAAGTACTGCTGTTTTTCATTCAATATCATGCTATGAGTAGTCTCACTTCTTGTAATTAAATATTGATGCAGCGCTGTCTGTATGCTTAAGTTTCGGCATCAATATTTCCCTCTTTAGATAGTTAGCTAATATACAGAGACTTGATGTAGCCCACTACTTTCATCTTTGAAGTATGACAGTGTGAATGTACTGTAGATAACTCTGATCTACAACTCAATACTCTTTCATTAGTGGACATCAAATGGTGAAAGTAGTGGCATGCAAATGACGGCGTGTCAAGTGCAATGCGTTTCATGCAGTCTATTTCTGGTTATGATGGAGGTTTTATCATATTAAAACCCATGCACTTATTTTAGGGCTTTACAGAAAAAAAGTGTGATTCAATTAGAGAGAGAGGAGAATTTTGTTTTTGTTTTTGCCTCCTGTGTATTGACAATGACTCTCAGACATCAGGCAGTGTGGCTTACATACAGAGCAACATATTCACCCTAATGAGGTTATCAAATTTGTGATTACAGCGACTTAGATGATACCTCTACTACTGTTACAGTAGCTCAGTGTTCTTGTGTTCCTTTTTTTTCCAGATCCTGAGTGGTTGTTTATGTTGTTTGACTCGCACAGCAAACCAAAGGACAAACTTATTCTCACCGTAGCGCTCGCTGCCGCTCTCTTGTTCCCTGTCTGCACCGCACAAGATCCAGCCTTCATGTTGTACGACAAGGCATCGGCGCAGCTGCCGCCACGCCGCTTGCTGTTTTCCCCACAGTGCAGAGGGATTATGTCACAATTCCTCGATTACATTTTCACCTGACTCTGACTTGACTGTCGAAGCAGGTAGACTGCCGGCGGGCGTCCCCCGCCTCCATCTGTTTATGCAGGTCATGTTTTGCCCCCCCTACCCTCCCTCCTCCCTATTCTCCTCCTATTCTCTCTACCTCTCTCTTTCGGATCAGTGAGCTGTGGTCCTCCCAGTAGACAGGCAGCACCTGGCACATGTCTGCACCCAGCCCAGGGCATGCAGGGGGGGCTGGGTGAGGGGTGATTGTGTTCCTAAGAGTGGCACTGCCAGCCTATACCCCCATGCCAAGCACGCACGCACACACGCACACCCACACACACACAGCTACCTTGTTTTCTGGCTCAATTACCTGTGGCAGCCAACATTTGCTCATCAGCAGGTTTGCATAATATCCCCTCTCACCTCTTGAATATATCTGCATGTGTTTTCTGCGGGGGTGTAGTTAGACCCCGTTCACTGGGGAATGTACCCTAGTAATAGTTTGCTGTGTCCCAGGAAAATGAAATAAATGAAATAGGTTTTTTTTTGCATTGTGTCAAACAACATCTCAATGGTGGTGCTAACTAATGGCTTAGCTTTGCCCTCTGGTGACTGCTATTGCTGTCTGCAAAAACATCTCTTTGGGTCAAGGGTTGTGGACTCAAACAAAGTTGAATCTCTCATCATTTCGTACCTCTGATAGACAGTTCCCTCCCCTTGATGAAGATGCTGTCACTGCTGACCTTGGCACAGATTTGAACATGGTTTTTAGGGATGTGAGTCCTGGAGGCCTGTAGCCCAGTAGTGCTTTAAGTCCAGCAGCGCCCCTGTTTCTCTCCCTTCTTCCTTCTGTTTTGGGTAAATGTTAATCCCTCCCTCATCCTGGGTTTAATACTCAAAAAATACAGACCTCAACAGAGACGTCATCTTGGTTCAAATTGAAGCTAACAAATAAATTGCTTTCAAACACATTACAGTTAATGACCTCAGCATGATGCTCCTATACCTACAGTGCAATATCTCTGTGGTATGAAATAGATAACAGTGCTTTAAGGAAGCAGCATATGCACATAAATGGTAGGACAAAGACAACAAAAGATACCTGCACACTAAATTGAGGCTCTATTTGTGGTTTACTCAACAACATCTAAGCCATAACTGGTCTAAACAGGCATGCCTTTTAAATCTCACACACCATTCCCGTGCTATACTGTACTGTACCATACAACGCCATCCCTTGACATTTTAAACCACTTTAAATTCTATGTATACCAATGCTCGGCACACATTTGGGCTAAAATGGATCTCTTGGGCATTTTGAACTGAACCTGAATGATATAGCTAAACAACCAGAATAATGCCAGCGGCAATGAATGTCTCAGTGAACATGCACATGTGTGGTCTGATAGTCTTACACATGAAGAAACATGAAGGGAGTAGAGGGCCGGCTTCACAGGGCAGCCTGCCCCATGAGTACACTCTGCATGGACTCCTCCAGCTGTGCCTAACAACAGTGTGTGTGTGTGTTTGTATGTATGTGTGTATCAGTATCTGTGTATCAGTAAGTGCCTGAGCAAGCATGTAAACACACGTGCATGGGGGACTTGTGCATCTGTATCAATGTGTGTGTGTGTGTGTGGCCAAAGGGTGTTTGCGCCCTCTGATATCCTGTCCTTCTCTCACCATGTAATCTAAATGCCCTTATGAGGGAAGTGAGAATGAAACTGCAAATCTGCGGTCAGAAACCTGATGAGTGAGCTTCCAGCTACATGTGTGAAAATCTCTGGAAGAAATCAATATCTAACCCCTCAATTATAGTTTTGATACAAAATCGCCTAGCTTGGCAGGAGACTGGCATATGATATGTAGGTGGATGAGCCCTCTCGAAGAAAAGATTCCTGCATTTTTAGCATGCTTATACTGCGCTTCACTCCGTAACAAAATCAGTAAGTGTTGTGATGAGCTCAAAACAAAGATATCTCAGATGATACCGAGTGAATCTCAGATAAGCTCCTCATCTTGATCAAACATTGGAGCCTCAATAAATCTGTGGCGAACGACAAAAGCGATATGCACAAATGTCGCCATGCCAAGCGTATCTTCTTGTGTGTATATCTTCGAATGCAGACACACCTGCCAGTCTGACCAGTCATAACAGGACAGATGGTGTACTGGAGAAGGCGGGCATGTCTGAGCATGTCTGGTACCATCTGCGCTGGGCAGGTGCCTGTAGCCACTGACTGTCCCTCATGGCCGGGCGGGGAGCTCGCCAAGCCCTACCTGACTGAGGACAAGCATCCTCATTTAGCCCCCCTCCAACCTCTCATTCCTCTTAGAGCACCCTTACCCAGCCCTCCATGGTCGACGGGGAACCATCGGAGCAGGGAGGCGCCTGGCCATCACAAACATGGCATTGTGGGAAAGGAGAGAGACAGCTACTGTTCGGCGGCCGCTGGTCACAGCTGCGCAGAGCAAGACTAGGGACGAATGACGACGTATATCAATGCGGACGCTGTAAGGACGTGGTCAGGGCGACAGGCTTGAAGAAGCTCACTGTTTAAGGTTGTACGACTCTTAATAAGTAGCCCATAAATCAAGCAATGGGTCGCCTTTATTGGTTTTGCCCATGAGAGAGAAGAGGACATAAATGAAATACACCACTGAAGTGAAGCTCTGTCTCTGGTTGTTGTGAATAAAGCTTTGTAAATTATATTTTTATGAATGAACATGAATGAAACTTAACTAGATAAGGGTTCACGCTCTAAGAACCATACTGATTTTATTAAGCCAAAAGTGGATTCAGTTAATCTTCTTGGCCAAACGATATTAAACATGGACTGAGCTAAATATAACATAAAAAAATGTAAAAACTAAACAGAACAGAACAGAAACTTTGAGTAAAACAACAACTGCACTAGGGGCAGCTCCTAGAGTTAGGGACTTGGAGACCATTGACGTAGATGAACATTTGGCCCCAGTGGGCGACCCTAGGCAAGGCTAAAGTCCAAAGCCATTAGTTGCTGCTGGATCTTCTCTTGTCTACACAGCGTGCAGCAGTCCCTCTCCTATGGAGCATTAAATAACCCTTCCATGTTTCTTCTTCATAGTCTCGATGCCTGCCCTGTAGTCTGTGAACTGCTTGAACCTCTCAACTTTGTCAACAAAGCAAAACTTTCACAACTTTCACACAAATAAGTATGAATGGGGCCACGCTTCTGTTGCTGGTGAGAAACTGAGAAACTCTATAAGAAACTGATGTTCAGACACTCTTGACAACTAAACAATGATATAACAAAATGAACAGTAAATTGATCAATGCTTTGATTGGCAGGACCTGTGAAAGAAGTCTTGTAGGCGTTATGAAGGGAGCTGAAGCTGGTTTTGCACCTGATCTGATTGGAACAGACTCCTGGCTTTACTCAACGTGTTGATTCAGAGCAGCATGAGGACACCTCCATTGTATGCATTGTGTGAACCAATGCATTATTGCTATAGCCCAAGAGTCAAGCTTCATCACAGGAAACTGGATTGTCCCCAAGGCTCTCCTGTTGCTTAAACAACCTCTTCGTTGTCATTTACTCTTAAACTTGATGAGGAAAAAATGTCTGAAGGAGACAAACAAATGTGTTTTTCAACAGCGAACAGATAATGATTTGATCCTCTCCTCGCCCCCTGAGGAGGCGATTTGGATGTGAAAGGAGAAATGGGGACAGAGGAGAACCACAGGCAGTTATGAATGTGCGTTTGATTTCATAAAGCAAAAGGGGGATCTGGCACACAGTGGGCCACTTGTTGAGTGTTCACCCAGATGTGCGCCCGTTCAGATAGAGCTGATCAATGCCGCCCTGTTCGCTGGGTGGGCCTTCCTTGTTCTGGGAGACACTGAGGGGCCCTGATCCCTACCTCACCCCAGGGGATGGCACGATGCCCCAAGAGCCCAGACAGGCAGGCCCCTGCAGTGCACAGAGCTAAAACAGGAAAGATAGCGCCGCCACAACAGATTATAACACGCTAAAGGGCTCTTCACTCTTCATGGAAGTACAGCTTCTGGAGAAGGTTACATACTTAAGACCAGGCTGTGATTGGATGTTTTGTCTGGATGTATTGTCAACCGCTGGAGCACACACGCCTTGACATAGACATTTGTTTTGTTTTATTGTGAAACGTAAAACTTCATGCATTATTTCATACAAAAAAGGGAACTTTGTTTGGGGCCAAAACCACCTGAGTAAGAGAATTGTATTTTCCACCATAGGTTCCATGTGTGTCTGGTATCCGTAATTCAATGTATTTCCAGTTGAGACAGTTGTTGTGTTGGGGTGAGACATAATGCGGCGAGGGGCTGTTCAAAACCAGAACCAACGTGGAAAGTGAGTCAACGCTTTGCACATAATCTTGAGCTGTCACAAATTCCTCAAAATTAATAAATTCCAGCCACTGGGGTGCAGCCATGGTATCTTAGGAAAAGGGAACAGGGTTTTCAGGGGTGAACAACCAAAAATGCACCGCTGTACCATCTTGCCGTAACCAGGAAGTTAGTGATCTCTCTTGCTTTGTCTTGTTTTCTATTCTACTTTTTAGAAAGTACACATAGGCAGCATCGCTGTTTTACCCATAATCACAGTAAAGAACATGCTCTCTGTTATTATTGCAATACCATTACGATCTAATTTTGGAAACACGTTATGATCTTGTGACCGACCGTCTATTCTGTAGGCACTCACTGTGGTTCTGTGAACCGCTTGTCATTTGAAGTCAAACATGTTGAGTTGTCCTGCCTGCTTTCTCCTGCTCTCTATACTACGTGTTAGATAGTACACATGACTACTTGTACCTAGCGCCGCATGATCACAGTAAAGAACACGTCCTCTGTTATGATTGCAATACCATTACTGTCTCATTTCTGGCACACGGTATGACCTTGTGACTGTCTCTGTATTGTAGGTACTCACTGAGCTTCTGTGTTCACAGGGGGAATTTCCATTTAGTGTCACATGCTAGTAAATAGCACAGACCATATATCACTTTTATAGAGTAGGTCAGAGCATGAAATGTGGTGTGTTGGAAGTGGGTTGGCTCTGGTGTCTACCTTTTTCTGGTATCTCTCTGAATCTCTCTGATTTGGATTAAATCGTCCCACTCTGCCACCTCGGCTCTCTCTCTTGTTCAAGATCAGTGTAGCATCAGTGCCTTGATAATCTTCAGCAGTAGATGCCTAATGCAGAGACACCTGTCACAGAAGCAGAGCGCATCCCGTAATGTCTTTGTAAGCAGATTAGGTTCCCCTAATGCCAGGTATTTGAGGAATATTCATGTAGCTAAGTGCTTATGTAATGTCTCAAAGCCTCCCTGCCTTTTTGTTTTCACATCCCCTCCTCCTCCTCTGACAGAGCCCCGAGGCCTCGTCACCAACATCAAAGCCTCCGTCCCAGGAAAAGACACACTGCAAACATCACATACCTTCAGTCTTTAGACATACTGTACACTCATGTGCACGCAAGCAGACACACACACACACACACACACACACAGACATGCAAATCTCTTCATCAAGCCCAACCTGATAATGTCTTGTTGATATTTTTCTCATTCTGTTAAGTAGTCCTTATATACACAGAGATAATCTGTAGTATTGGTTTTAGCTACAGTATGCATTAACACAATGTATAATTTGTCAGTGAGCGAAAACAAAATGAGGACACACACACATACACACACGCACACACACGCACACACACACACCCACACACACACACACAAATGATGGTAAAAAACCCATGTTCAGAAAGGTCGGCTTCATGACCCGTTTACATTTACACACATTTTAGTTTCAGATCTTTAATGGACACGCAGTTGTCATCTGCGTATAAAAGCACCTCACTAATTTCCCTAGAAATTGCTCTTCTGATATTTATCACATGCTGAGCTGCCACTGGTACTGCTTGGATTTTGCATAATTCTGTTGACAGGTAAGAGATGCAGGAAATAGTGAGCGAACCACAGGGGGAAGGCATGTTGTCTTCACCATTTCAACAAACAGGAGGAAGGAGAGATCAAGGAAACACACAATTATGTCTAACAACTGGAACAGATTTTATCAAATTACCCTAATTAGAGCATTACGGTGAGCGACCGCTCACTCATTTGCATCCAGCCTGTGTCTCTCTGGTCGGCTGCACCGTTTAATTAGAGGAAAAGATTAGCATCGTTCAGGAGGCTGCTCCACCTTGCCTTACACATCTGAGTCAGGTTAACAACAACACAGACAGATGTTTATCCAACAACTGTTGAATCACCGCAGCAGAATGAACGCGCATCCCTGCTGGAGAAGTTGAGGGATTATGGGAGCCGTGGTACAGGGTCAGGGCTCAGGCCAAAAGGGCTCGTGGCAGACATCACACTGCAGTAGTTTCTTTCTTTCTTCAGTAGCTGGGTTTCCATTAGTAATGGGAATTACAGCCAAATCAGAATAGAAGTGTCTGAGTCCAAATGATTTTTCAGTAAAAAAGGGGTGGTTTAAACCTTTCTTCAATAAGCCATGTGAATACTTGAACCAACTACTTTCTTTAGTTGGAATACATATGCGTTCACTCAGAGGAAGTGACGGCAGCCAGTTTCTGTGGCAGGCGAAAAACAGAACTGGTCTGTGGCCGATACAACTGTCTTTATGGAAACTTTGAAAGTTTTCTTTGAATGCCTGGATGGCTGAAGAGCTTGAAACAATGGCTGTGGTTACATACATACTGTTTTGATATAAGAGAAGTATATTCTACTGAGACTGCTACTTCATTTGAAATGAAAGCAGAAATGCAAGAGTTGTGCACAGGCCGCATTGCAGGTTCATCTCGGTATGCTAGAATGCAGGATTATTAAACAACGACAAAACAAAAAGTTTAATTCTGATTACATGCTTTGGTGTGGGTCACCACACAACGTATCAGACCTCTTCATTTGGCGTGTACGTACACAAAGAAGGAATTTATTCAGAATGAAAAAAGAAATTCTCTGTGTAGCTCGTAGCTAGTGATGTAATACACAAAAGATCCTTCATACATGTGCATTATCATTAGGCTACGTGGAGGACAGAAGTAACTTTGTGTAGAGTATTTGGAATGTGAAGCATCCTCTGCTTCTTTCCTCCAGTCCTGTTCTCTATTGTATCATTAGATGAGGTCATGATCATTCAAGCCAAAACGAGGCATGCTGGGTAGCTTCATGTTTTCTGTCTGGCCATTTCCAGCTTTTGTAACATACTCCATATCCAGATAAATATAATTACAGTAGCTCCCACATCTTTCTCTCTCTCTCAGACACACACACACAGACACACACACACACACACACACACACACATTCATTCTCGCCTTCACATATGCATGTATGCGTGCACACCACTAACAATGAATGTTATCGTTCAATGAGGTTGACTTGTGGGATCTTTGTTGTGTTCAGTAGTTTGAAATGCTGCCATATCTGTGTAGCTTGTGTTTCTGGTTACGTGAGAGTTGCAACGTCTTCCCCTGGCTGTGCCAAATCTCCTCACCTCACACATTCCCTGATTTTTAAACTCAAGGGCGCTAGTTTACATTTCTAAAGTAATAGGGACATTTAAGACGAGAGGTCCTCCTCCAGAAAAAAAAAATCACTCACTGCATTTTTACTATTTATAGTAAAGTATATGATATAGTAAAGTATATGATATTTGGCATGAAAAAACAGGAGTACAATAACGTTAATCTAATCATCTCAACTCTGCTGCCAGGTGTGCTGGCCTGTCTCCTCACATCTGAGGGTGAGACTGATCCTGCCTTCGTTTGGGTCTGCTAAAATATAGCAGTATATGCATTCATCATTAGCTAGCTAGCTAACGTCATGGCTGTCAATAGGCAACTTTTTTGATGAATCAGATTGGCTAACTCCAGATAATTTATGATAAAATGGCAACTTTGTTGATCACTGTCACAACATATCTAAACAGTACCACTATATCAAAACAACAATGTGTGTATCGAAAAGGGAATATCGGATAAAGGGAATTCGTTAACTAACCTAACAATATCTAGAAGACGCTACATTAGCTACGTTACGTATCGATAATGTTAGCCGTTTCAGTCAACTACATGTTTGATTAGCAGGTGCCTAGCTAGACAGATCATAACATTATATCTGGAAATTATGTTTTTTCATCACCCACAGTGTGAAAAAATGACAGTGACTTTTCTTTTTCTTGACATGATCTTTTCATGAACATCCCTGCCTTCTTGCTAGGCTAAAACATAGCAAACATACTGTAAATAGCAAACAAACATAGCGAGCGTACGTAGCTAGCTAACGTCTAGAAGGAATCATTAACCTACATTAAGCTTTTTCTGCTACGAGTTTACGTTACCATGCCTACAGATCTTTTTATTTAGTTTAACGTGAAAGTGATACAGACAAAATGACATTGTCAATAAAGTGGTAGGGACACGTCCATAGCAGTTAAATAAGAATCTACACCCATGTTTAAACTTCCACATCCAGTACCAGCAATTTCAGATGAACAGAATCAGTTACCTTCTAAGTTCATAAGCTTTATCTTTGTCCTTAACAAAGTGTGTGTGTTTGTGGTGTCGTCACAGTGTGTGTGTGTGTGTGTATGTGTGTGTATGTGTATCCCTGGGTGTCAGACCCATGCCTTTCCACATGACAGGGGTCAGGCAAAGTTTTGACAGGCAGAGTTGCAGGACGCTGACAGGCACACAGTGGGACCAATGGCTGGGGACAAAAAAAGCAGTCTGTCCAAATCAGTCATCTCGCCCTGAGAAATCAGAGTGGCAGTCAGACTCCAGAGTCCGACTCCATCACTGAACCTCCTCCCATCGCGATGTCTTCGTTTTGCTACAGAACATTTGACATTTGACCTTTTGTGATGAGGATAAAAATATCTATGTAGAGCAGTGAGGGCTCTGAGAGTGTGTGTGTTAGAGAGAGGGGCACAGTTAGAGAGAGAGAGGACATGTGCGTGTGCATGTGTGTATGCAAGGATGGAAGAAACAAATGAGTCATTATTTTACTATAACTTGATTCTGAGGGACTGACACCAAAATCTGATGTTTAGCGTTGATGTTTTAGATCGCTGAAACATTTTCTGTATTCAATTTCCACTGTAGCTGTTCTGGAAATGTGACATCATGTTGTCTATGTTTGGCCAGTTATCCATGGGAATAAGAAAAATACACCGCTCAACAATAAATTGGGTGCAGAAATGTAATCTTCATCACCAATAACAGTGGTAAAGTATTTTAAGGTGGATGTTTGGACTTACTACATCCATCACAAGTC
The DNA here is from genome assembly GCA_900660455.1 of Gephyroberyx darwinii. Classification (NCBI taxonomy): domain Eukaryota; kingdom Metazoa; phylum Chordata; class Actinopteri; order Trachichthyiformes; family Trachichthyidae; genus Gephyroberyx; species Gephyroberyx darwinii. Next base: position 7,254 of record CABFOQ010010487.1, on the reverse strand, counting down.
ATGTTTTTTTAAGTAACTGAATTTCTTTTACTCTGAGTACATTTTCAATAGGCTACTTTTTACTTTAGTCGATATTTACACCAGTAACAGTACTTCTACTATATTTTAGTACTCTTTACTACTCCTACACACACTCTCCCTGTGTGTGTGTGTGTGTGTGTGTGTGTGTGTGTGTGTGTGTGTGTGTGCATAC
>CABFOQ010010473.1:2346-19730 GCA_900660455.1 Gephyroberyx darwinii | reverse complement strand
GTGATCGCGTCTGATCTGAACCAAGTATCAGCAAGGATTATCAGGTAGCGTGAAGCATTACAGACTGACAGTTAGCTGAGGTGGATTCCTCCCCCTCATGTCACTGTTGTTGTAGCAGAAGAGATTCAGCTTTCAACATGTTTCCTCAGTGACTGGTGTTCACTAAGTCAGTTTGTTTTGAGTCTTCTTACAAAAGGGTTTACGCTCTTGAATAGTAAATGTTTGTATCACCTGATCTTCTTCTTCTTCTCCTCCTTCTCCTTCTTCTTCTTCTTCTTCTTCTCCTTCTTCTTCTCCTTCTTCTTCTCCTTCTTCTCCTCCTTCTTCTCCTTCTTCTTCTCCTCCTCCTCCTTCTTCTTCTTCTTCTTCTTCTTCTCCTTCTTCTTCTTCTTCTTCACCTCCTCCTTCTTCTTCTTCTTCTTCTTCTTCTTCTTCTTCTTCTTCTTCTCCTTCTTCTTTTTCATGGGGAAACAGGGTTTGTATACTTGTTTTTCAAATTAAATCCTCCATCAGTTAAATATATTTTATTGACTCTTCAATAAAATAAGGGATATATAGGTGGACACCGTAGATATTGTTTGTGGCATATGGGCTTAATCCTTTGTTGTTACCATGGTAGACCTTACTAAGTGTACCTGAGCAGTAACATTCGTTGTTAAATTGAAGTTGTGAGCTATTATTGGTGATGTTATTCTATTTTTCATTCTTATACTTCAGTTGACTCTCACAGCTGACAAGCACGTACTAGTGCTAAGATAGTTTTCACTTGTTTTTTTAAACAAGATCAGGTGCAAAGTAGGGAGAAGTGATGTTGGTGCAATATGTCTCCAATGGCAACACATTCAGCAGAAATGGATATTCTGCTTCTGTCCAATTTTGTACAACTTTGCCCTCTATTACTTCAGTGTTTTAGTCTTGAGGTCCTTTAATGGTTAATCATGGGTATTTTTGCAATTACTTACTTGCCTCGAGTCAGACATATTAATTGGTTGAACACAGGGTTTAAGGGAAGTTTGCCAATCAATAATTTAAGATAATTTGAGATAATCTAGAGAATTGTTAGACAGATAACATCCACTGTAATTAAATATATATATAACCAGCCGCTGAGAGCAACTTGTACTGCTGCTCAACAGCTTCCAGATGTTAGTCCCCGCTGGCTACACTTATCTATAAAAACAGATCTGCGAAAAAATATGACACTGAATGCTTCAAACATGCAAACAGCGTTCACACGCTGCTGTTAGCTGCAGAAACGTAGGAAACCTGACACACATGCATCAGATGCAGCAAGGTATCTTGCTAACATTAGGTGAGCCATTAAAAGAGATATGACTTTACCTCCCTGACATTGTGACGGCTCTTTAATTACCACCCTCAGAAACCCACATCGGTGTTGGGTAAGTCAATATCCCACAACTCTGTTAACCACAACAGCTTAAATCCTTTCCCGTGTCCCCAAGGTGAACGGAAACAGATTTCCAAAATGCTGTACATACATTTTGAAAAAAAAAAAAATCATTACCTGAAATTAATCTTTCAATGTCTATAAAAGCTGCAAGATTTACCTTGTAAAAGTGTTATTATGTTGTCAAACAAGGACTTAAATAGTCTATTATACGTTATAAAGTACCATAATTAGTTTTAATGTTGGGTTATCAGTCATTTTGTCAGAACAGGTGTAATTCTTGTCAAATGGTGGATATCTTATTGTGCAGCTAAAAACGTGCAGACATTCCCATAAAAATATCCACCTTTCTGCTGGCTCGTTGCCCTCACTCTGCATTTTGTGAGTAATTTTCTGCTTTTGTTGGCTGAGCGACTTTGACAAACCCACAACAACCTAGCAGCAGAACCTTTTCACTGACTGCAAGGCACAAGATGTGACTAACCAACGATTACCGAGAGCTGTAAGTATCCTCAAATCAAAACTAGACTTCACACACACATGAACACTCACACACACATGCACACACACTTTCCGTAATTACACTACAGCATGAATTATTTATGATTCATGCTGTTTGAAGCGGTGCCATCGTAGTAGCACATCCAAACACTTTGATGTAATTACAAACGCAATTATATAAATAGCAATCCAAAACTTTTCAAACCTTGTGCTCGTCAGTCCGAAAGGAAAAAATGAAACAATAAATTATGAACGGTTCCTTCAACCACCTTTGCTAAAAGGTACTTCAATCACAGATCCAACAGAGAATCTCCATTTGAACCTGCAGACCTTTATCGACAGCTGCGTTTGGCAAGGTGGGCACATCACACCGCAGCAGCATGTGGACGACTCAAGGCATCTAATTCATGTTTATATGGAACATCAGGACGCTTGATTGGTTTATAAGCCATGAAAGCCATTCTCAATTAAATTGTGCCTCTGCTAGTTGAAGGCAGATGTGCAACATGCAGCACTCAGGTATTAGTTGGGTATTAGTAGTCCTACTGCAGAGCTCAACCCAATGCCCTGAAATTATTAGAACACACATCTTCATTTTCAAGGGTTAAGAGGAGTTGTAGTGTTGGACATGCTTTCTTACATGCTAGCCTTTAGTCTTCAGACAAAACCATTCAAGTCATACTGGAACAAATCATCATTGCACATACAGTAGTAGTCTCCGATGGCTCCGATGTAGCTAATTGTTGTGCAATTAAACTAAATGGGTGCCTATTATCTATTATAGAACATACTACTGTCGGAGAAACAGTCAGAAATGGAGATGATAATGAAGAGAAATTAAACAAAAAACATAATAAAATACATTGCTCTGATATTGCCACAAAATACTGAAAAAAGAGAAGAAATACCCTGAAAGTAGATCTTGGTCCCAGTAAGCCATTTTGCTGTTGTGTGTCTTCACATAGCCCTATGAGGGTCAGAGCACAGGGGCACGCAGCACTTCACTTCCTTGCTCAAGGACACTTTGACATATTGGCTGTCGAGGCTGTAGCGTCTCTCCAATGTCAAAGAAAGGAGTTTGAATTGGGAGGACAGACATTGGTGGGGGGTGTGGGCGGTTGTATATAATTGAAATCTGATCAAATCAGATCGATCGTGTGAATTCTCCGAATCATGGTTACACAGATGGAGTGAACTGTTCCTGTGGGCTATGGGTATTATTATTTTCAAACTGATGTGACTGGATTGTTTTGGAGAATGGTTGAAGTGGTGTCTTCTATCCTCTCTGTCCCTCTCTGTCTGTCCCTCTGTCTGGACAAGCAGTCTACAATTATTTGACCTGGTGTCATGTTTCCTCCTCCTCTCTCTGCCCATCCCTGGTTTCATTGGGGGTGAGGAACAATCTTTCTTGCGGTATTTCTCTGTAGACCCAGATAGTGTTGCCATCATTTCAGGACTTGTTTTTTTCCTCCTATGGTGAAAATGAACAGGATTTTTGGTTCCCGTTCACCAATCGTTCAGTTCCTTAACTGAGTGAAATAGCACAGAATGAAGTCAGTATATGTTTTGTTGAAATAGTTGAAAAGTATATTTTGGTAACTACCGTGGTGTAGATGTTGTGTTGTCGTCGTGTGAGTGGGCGTTCTGCACTACAGGTCTGCAGCTGCACAACAAAAATTATATCTCAGATCTCTTACAAAAAGATTTCAGATCAGTTGATACTCTCATTCACTGCAGAATGTATGAAGTAGGAAGGACACTCAGGGACAAATCTGTTTTCTACAGTCTATGTGACCAATACTGGAACGCTAAGATAGGGAATAGCTACCAATTTTGCTTTTTCTCATTGCTGCTTCAAAACCGATCAAGAGGAAACCCTCTAACCCTCTGTGTTAGTCCTGGACGTAGTTAGAGGCAATCATTTCACACACCCATCCATTTTCACGTTAGTCTGACAGATCCAGAATCCTTTATTTGGGCGGAAAAAACCTTTGACTGGTCTATTAAAGTGCGTCCTGTAAATATCATTGTGTTTTGGCTCTGGGTGTTGTGTCGTGACCATGAGGATAAATTATGAAACCATTAAGCATGCTGTTATATAGCTAACATGGAACAATAGAAAGTGTGAGAGAGCTCAGCGCTGTCAGGGAGACAGAGGAGATTATCACATTAATAATAGCTCGTCTACAGTTAGAGCTAAAACCAAGTGTTGAGTAAAATGAATCCCACTTACACTACTGCCTTGGTCATACTGTTTCTACTGTCCAGAATCAGAATCAGAATCAGAAACAGTTTTATTGCCAAATATGTTTTCACATAAAAGGAATTTGACTTGGTGTTTTGGTGCATAACAATAAACAGCAAGAGCAGAATAAAAACAAGAATAAAAGCAAGTACTGTAAAAGGCAAAGGTCAAGAATACAATATAAAATAGAAAAAAATCACACTAAAATATATGAAAGATATTATAAGAAATAAGAAAATAATAATAATAACAATAAAATAAAAAAATATGTGCCATATATATGTTCAAGGGTATTGTTGATTAGGCTAGTTGCAGTGTTTAGCTTCCTACCATACTTACAGCTTTCTGCACCCCTTTAAAACAAACCCTCATATCAGTTTTCTTTCTTTTATTGCACAGTGGTGGCCGTGACCCACTCATTCTGGCTCCTACAGCACTACTTTACCCCAGAGCAGGACCAGAAACTACAATAGGATATTGGTTTTGCGTATTGAATACCCACTGTGAATGAAACTTACTGAGAAGAAGATTGAGGGTGTGTCGCTTCCTTTTTTCAGAATGGACTTCTTTTTTACCCACTGTGTCCATGCTCCTCCACCATAATGCACACAAGCGTTCAAATATTAGTGTTCTGTGTGTCTTGTAATTGCAAATTAAAGTGCATCTTTGTGAAATCGTTGTGAAAGCTCAACAAAGCATTCATTAACGTGACCATTTTCTGCTCACCCCTGGTCATACACATGCACAGGCATGTTTCTGAAAGGAAATGATTAAAGTTGGATTTTAAAAAATAATAGTACACACACAATAGTACATAACAGTAATAATTCCTTCTCACTGTCTTTCTTTCTCTCTTTCTCTCTAAACTATTTTTCTTGTGTCTTGTGTGTGGTTTCTCCTTAAAAGATGAAAATACTTGTGAGACCTCTAGCAACAAAGCAACAGTAAACATGAATGTAAAAGCTGGTGGGATTGCAAAATGATGGTCAATTTTAGACTTGACTCTGATTCCCGAGTGATTCTATGCAGTGGTGTGCTTGGGGGTAAATTTAGTTCTGGTTCAACATCTGTCCCTGCTTTGTGTTAAGTTATGATTCGAGGGCAGGTTCTCTTGCCAGGGCTAAAAACGTCATTTGGATACTTCATCATGATAAAAAAAACATTTAATCTAACTCAATTAGGACATTTTCTTTGGCAGTAGTAGAAGAGTTCTTGGTGTGGTAGCAAGAATGGATACAGAAGAAAACTGACGATTGGCATGAATGCTCCCTATGACACCAATACACAAGATATCAAAGAGTTGGTGTGTTTTCTTGCAGGTACCAAATGAGCACAAGACATAAGATACAATTAAATTCATTTTATTTGCAGGTCTACATCAATTTAGATATAGAAACATACATTGTTGGACTATGTTACAACTCAACATGATGCAGGATAGGATGTGATGGAGTCGTCTGGTTACCGGAGGGTCTTTTGGCTGATTTTGATGGAGAAGGACTTGAAGGAAGGAGCAAAACGTTCTAGACTTCCCAGCATGGCCGATACACCCTTCCCACCATGCATCTCATGGTGTCCTTCTTGATAATGCCGATGCTTTGGTCCTGGCCCATGTCTCTGCGGTCCAGGATCAGGCTGTTCTCACCAGCTCTCTGCTTGGAGACGGACAGTCCCCTGTACAACGTGTGCAGATCCTTCCATAGGTTTGAATCTGCAACCACAATCACCTGGGGCCCCCCAGTTTTGCCCACAATAGCCCGATCTATGCCGCCAACGCTGTTTTCTGCTCCGTCCTCGCTCAGCAGTGAACCAAAAGCATCCTGCTCCAAGGAGCCATCTTCAACGTTGCTCATGGGTATCGCCATCGACAAGGCATAGCACTGAAAAAACAGTGCTGCAGCAAAGATGATGGACAGGAGCGACTGTCTCATGGTGACGATCTTCCAAGACGTTCGCTTGGTGTTTCGTTGGTGGCCGAGTTGCTTCCTCAAGCTCTTGCTCTGCTGTACTGACTCTGAGTCTGCACCATGCTCTTTTATACCATTTTTGGACATACAGGATTAGCCACGTTGGATACTTAGTTGTTTCATCATGGTTTCTCCTGTTGTGTTCAGGATATTAGCCAAAAGCATTAAAAGGCAGTTGATTACAACTCTTGCGGTGTTTGAGTGTGTTGTTTGGCACAAAGTTAATTAAAATGATCAGCAACACGGTGGCAGATCTGTAGACCGTGACAATGAAACAGTGGGACTTCTTTGAATAGGTGACACAAAGAAAGACATTAATCCAAAAATCATGCCCTTTAAAACAACGAGGATGGATTAACCACCTGCGAACTGCTTTGCGGTTGAAGATACTCCAGGATATAAGCTATCCTTTCATGGTATTGTCCCAAAAATGCTCAACAAGAGATTTAACGTGGGATTACAGCATGAAAAGCAAACACATATTTCCTGAAGTGTTTGTGGTAGGCGTTTGTTGACGTGTCATTGATAGACGTTGTCATTGATAGAAAGCTTAAGTGAAGTTAGGAAATGTTTCTTTTGAGGACAACATACGTTAGACCTGCTCCCTCGGCCCTGGTGGGCGTTATAGGAACTCTTTCATCCTTGGCTTGCGTTGCTTTCAGATGAAATAAGTTATATAATGCACATGGGTTTCACACGTTATTTATTGAGATAACGTCATGTCAACTGTTGTTCCAGGAAACTTTGAAATAAGTCACTTCCTCCAATCAAGACACTCTGTAGTGGAGGTTGATGTTACTCTGTGAATACCACACCTCTTGGATCTCTTCACAGGTTATATTAAGTGGGTTTTTTTGTAGTCTTTGTGAGGTTTTTGTGTAATGGTTACACTTTGTCAACACAGGGACAAATTATAAAAGATTTTACTGGTGTCATTTGATGCCTAAACACATCATTTTGTGTTAGTATTGGTAGCTTCTTGTGTCTGAAGACTTGCGGTTAGTAAAATGGCTGCCGTTTGACAATCCTTTTCACCTTGTTTTTGTTACTGTCTAAATGCTCTCGTGTGGTTGTCTGCAGACAGATGGTTTTGTTTAAATCTTATCTGTCATTCCTAAATGTCAGATCTTCGTATGTATATGGTGGTTGGATGGGTGGAGCTCTTCCTCCAGGTGTTATGGTCCACGAGAGCATATCGTTGTTTTTGGACAAGAACCATGCATCTGCAAAATGTAGGTTTTTCTGCGTATTTTATCATTGATACTCCTGTATTTTTAAAAACTATTCAACAGGTTTTTAGCAGCTTTCAAGGATCGTGAAACTCTCTCAATGCGTGAATGACCATGTAAACATTCAATTTAAGTAAGAAACTGCCAGTAAGGTTTTCTGTGAGAGCAGCAATATGTAGCTGTACTATGTGGAATACTTTTACGGTAGGAGAAAGGTCAAGGATTGAACTTCCTCTCTTTAAACTCTCTCTTTATGACTAAAACAGGACAGCACGACTATAAATCCTTCTGATAGGAAAAGCAATCAAATAGAGTGACGGGAAATACGGCAAGCTAGAGTAAGTGCTAAAGCAGACAGGATGAGATTATTAGTAGTATTAGTAGTAGTAGTAGTAGTAGGATAACATGCAGCAAGGGTTCTGGGGACAGATTCAAACCCACGATGTTGCAGTTACAGACTATGCACCTTAGCCAAGTCGGCCACCAGGATGACGCCAAAATGCATCATTTTAAGTTGTGGAAAACAAGCTTGGGTGTGGCTGAAACCATCACTGGAGTATAAAGAGGCCTCCGCTCTGATTTAAGACAGTATTGCTATAGCAACTGTACTCATTATGGCTATTACATAAATGTTGTAATCATCATATGAGATTGTCATTTCCAGGATGCCTGCCTCTATATTTTACACTACACTGACACTACACCAACATCTCTAAAGATCATCACAATAGCTCCACCAGTAACAAGACTAAGATCATATAAGCTCCTAACAAAAAAATATTATCGCTTTAATTTGTTCATTTTCCCATAAATGAGAGAACATGCATGTGCAACATACATGAGAACAGTTGGACCCCCTGAATGCATCCGTTGACAGTGTGAGGAAACCGTGTTGACCTGTGTGCAGTAGTGCTGTGGACCCTGTAGCTATAACAGCGTACATACAGTGTTTATCTGTTGGAGTGTGATGTTTCACTCCTCTCTGTGTTTTCCTGGTTGATTTGTGTGGTTATTGGACAACAGCTGCGTGCCACATGTCCATTGCAACCCTGACTCTATAACATAACTGAAAGGTATTTTTGCACTCCTATCCAACCCTGTCTGTCAACACCAATCTATTGGATCCTGCTATAGATACCTGATGAAAATTGGGCAATGTGAAACACTGCATATTCTTAGACTCGTGGTTCCATATATTTAATGTAATAATTCAATAATTTCTCTTATTTTCCTTGAAAACAGAGAAGCAGAAAAGCAGAGACAGGGAACATTTTGCATTTGCCCCAAGGGCAGCAGCCGCCCGCTCAAGGTGTTTGTGTATTACAGAGAATCGTCTATTAACTGCAACACCGCTACACCTCGTTGAACAGAGAAAAAAAAAAAAGCCTTCTCAAAGTGAGAGGCCAAGATGTGCAGACCAGCTGACTACACTGATGGGTGCCAACCAAAACACGAGGCCTCGGCTCAGGGGTTTGAAGGGGGAAAAAAGACCCTAGCCGTGTGCTGAGCGGAGACAGTGGCTCTCACATAACGCTGGCCCCTTCTGCACACAGCAGCACACCTCTTTATTACGACACCGAGAGACAGGCCACACCGTGCAGGCTCAAGTGTTATTCCAGCTAGGTAAATACAGGGCACAGATCTAACAGTGATGAATGGCGTATTAACAGGCACAAATTGAATTATGTTGTTGAAATTCCAACACAGTGCATTCTGCCGGCCAGTTCTGAGGTCGGACTGATTGAAATCTCAGCTCTCTTCCGCTTGCAGACAGCTGAAGGATTTCTATACCACAACACGCACAAAGGACTTCCCTTTCAGAGGCTGGACGTTCTGGTTGCACTTTGAAGGATGTTCTCAAAGAAGCAACTATAGAGGGATACACTGGCATGAAGAATAGTTGCAGCAGTGCAAATTTTTAAATTCCTGAAATCCACTGTGGGTTTTTTTTTTTGCAAATAAAGTTTAAATGACCTTGTCTTGTTTTTCCTGTTTCCTCAAGATAATAATGATGCCAATACGAGTCCAAACACCTGGAAAAGCCTAAAGATAAAAGCTGTGATAACTGTGCTTTAAGATATTAGAGGTGTATTGGCAGAGGTGCAAGCCAGCCTGAGGTTAGGATGTGACTGTAGATCAAAGTAAAAAGATGAAAGCTGATCATGGATCTGGCGCTACATCCTCCTCATGGGTGACTAGGTTCAAAGAGGGCACAGAAATCCCACAGAGGCTGTATCTCCAAATAAGCACCCATCTGAGCGATGAGACATCAGTGGTATGGTAGCAAAGTCGAGGTTTCAGCTCTGAGTGCTTCTGAACACGAAGGAAAAGACACATTCATATCTCATCAATAGATCTGCAGAGATGCTGGTAGTCATGGAGATGGTCAGCCAACATGTAATCACAATGCTCCACAGAAATAGCAATATTTGCGCCCTGCGTGTTAGTACGGAGGAGAGAGAAAGCACTGTGAACAACTTCTTGGAGTGACATGTTTTTTGGTGAAGGGACGGAAGAATTAATTACATGGACATGCTTGGGAGAATCTGATCCCCTTCCAAATCAGACTCGCCTCAGTGACCACACATAAGCCACAATGTTAATACTGGGTGGGGGAATGTTGTTCTAAGCCTCAAGAGTTTGAGCGTTAGAAATGCTTCACTTCAAAAGCTCCTTGCCCAATTGGTCTGCGACTAAAACTTGGGCTATTTTTTGCCTAAAAATAGAGATGGGCTTGTTCTATTTGTGGATGCTATTGCTATAATGGCGTTGCTTTTAATTAAAGATAAAGATAAATTGTGTTTTTTTTATAGAAAGGCATGTGCTTTTGTAGACTACCTGACTCCTACATTGATATAACATCGATATTACTATGAACTTTTGATCTATTCTTGCACTACTTACTACATGTGGCATTTAGCCAACTGTGGCAATGCCTAAATCATCACTGATCCCTATAAAATAATGGGCGGGTACCTATTTGTTTGTGCAGCATGACAAAGCACAGTTTGACAGTGTAGCCTCTATAAAACATTGATTATGTTTCTGACTGTGCTTCATGCTGTGGAGGTAGACTGTTCCAGACATATTGGCTGTCTGACAGTGGAACTCCTCTGCTGTTTCTCAGCAACAGACTCACTGGTTTGTGTGTATGTCTCATATCCCCGGTAACAAGCACTGAGGGTTAAATTTAGCAGGCATCGCATTAATATGAATAAATGGTGTACAATTCTCAACAAACAAGGTTACAGATAAAATTAATAAAATGTACAGCAAATTTCCCCAAAGAGATGTGCACAACATGAGCCTTAGTCTTGCAGAGAATAGTGTTTACCTTCAGGGTATAAGACTTTTGTTTTGCCTGGCACCATAAAGGTATATATAGGTTGTGTTGTGTTTCTGCATAAACAGACGTGGTGGATGGCAGGCGGCTGGGTACTAAAGGAGGAAATAATAACAATGAAGCTTAAAGAGAAGAAACCAACCAAATCAAATTATCAACGACGACTAGCAAAGTAACATTTTACAAAATAAAAAAGATCCTTCATATTTTAAGATTACATGTTAGAATGAAGCAACGGGCTTACAATGATTGTAAAAGCTAAAATCTGACCAGGATTGGTAGCAAGAAAATGAATGGATGGATGAATAGACGTTTTCAACCATACCTTCAAATGACAAAAGGGTCATCTTTTTTCACTTTAATTGCACCTTGGGGGACATTATTCTCACCAGCAGCCCAAAGGATGTTTCACTGTTCACCTGATAGAATCTCAGAGAGACAATCTCATTCCTTGAGCCTTCCTCACCATTCAGCAGATTAAACAACGCTTTCAGACGGAGAACTGTTTAAGTCTGTTTTGATTGAGTAAGGGCTAGATATAACAGTTTATACTTTAGGTCTCTTTGATAGCAGTCTATGTGACAAATATTGTTGGTCTGTGTGGACGGTTGGTTTGCTTTTATGCTTTGATGCTGTTTGACACTTGGGTTGGTACTACATACACAACTGAGGTACCCAGTAAAACCACAGTATTTTACTGTTGGCCACTGAGAGCAGTTTGGGGTTAAGTGCCTTACGATAATTGTTGAGAGCGGGGAGAGCTGCTTTCAGCCATTTCCCCCACACAGACACACACAAACACTGATAGAAACACACGCATGCATGCACGCACACACATGCACACACACAAATACTTGCTGTTGTTTTTTTTAGGAAAGGTGAAAGCATCCTAAAGTATAGTAAGTTTGAGTATGGTTTACTGAAAGCTGACATTTCATCTGGTCATTGTGTCAGTAGTTTAAATTCAATGATCTGTTTTCAAAGCTGATAATGTTTTTATTCACCTCTGCAACTTGTGAACTGGCAGTGAATTCAATGAGATAAGAATGTTGTATTCAATTTAGATGATTTTGAAAAGAAAAGAAAAAATATGAAAATGATCTAAGAACTAAAATACATTCAAGTTGTGCATACTTAAATATTAAAACCTTTAAAGAACTTTTCTGGAATATTATTTCATAAATGGGATTGTTGGAGCTTTATAAACAGTTGTACTAAACTGAGAAGACATGAAAATGGTTGGACTCAAGCATTAACTGGGGTAATATTCCCCCTAGGGGCATTTTGTCTCAGACCAGGGACATCTTTCCCATTGGCTGGGGCAACACGCTTCTTTTAGTAAAAAACAACAACCCTTGTAAATCACGGAATATAACGTTAGAAACTTGCGGTCCGTGTAACATGTAGTTTAAATATGAATCTCAAATCTAATCTACATTCCCGATATTTTTTTCAAAATGTGACACTGTGGGAATGAAAAATCCCCAGTAAGTGAGTTGTCCTCTGCTTTATCCTTACAGGATAGTTGAACTAAAACTTGCCCATTCTAAAGAGACACGACTGCAGTCGTAGTAAATATATAAACAACACATTTCATTTTATTTTTACACATTTATAAAGCAGAGATTTTGTAAGCCATGTTGCCATAGAGGATCACTTAACCTAAAGCTCAATAGATTCGTGTTGTCATGGTGACACTTCCGTCAACAGAGTCCTCGTTGTCACGCTCGCTCATACTAAATTTGCAAGCCGTAACATTTTAATGTTTAGATGAAATATCATTCCTTGTTTACCGACACTTATAGCTAGCTTAGTCTGGTTACGGTTAGTTATCTTCGTGCTTTTGAAATGACTGCGCCGACCGCCTCTGGGGAAAAGAAAGTTGGAAAATGTCTTTTGGACAATTGGGTAGAAGAGGTGAGCGAGGTAGTGCTAAGTTAGCTAGCTAGCAGCTAACGTTAACCTTAGTAAACACTAGACAGCTTATCAAACAGTAGTCAGCTCATGACTGAACTTAAACATGATTTATCTTTTGTTGTAGTTTGTGCGTGTGTGCGTGTCTAACAATGTCTCCTATCTAATTGGTATTAAGCATCAACATCTTCTTGTGACACACATACACACACACACATACAAACTCACAATGCATTATGGATTGACAAACTGTGTATGCCCATGTATTCAGAGAGCTGCTGCAGCTCTTGACACTGAGGAGTCGAGAGTACAAATCCAGAAACATGGACACAAAGGTGTTCTCACCATGGACCTGACATCAAAAATAGAAGATGTCAGCACATTGAAAGCAGCCTACATCCCTCCCAAGGGTCCAGGGGTGAGGCAGCGGGGTATGTGTGATTGTCTTTCACCATCTAAGGAATGTTTCATCTCAAACTGTCTAACCAATGCATGTAGCTGTGTACTTGAGAGGAGCTGAAAAGATTTTTTTCAGAAAATGTTTCAAAGAATGTCACAATACAGCATTCGCATTACAAACTAGACCCTACGGTGACCTTTTGTCTTGGGTTTCTGTTTTATTTGACCATTTAGTAAATGTCTTTCTGGTGATTCTCCATGCACACTCAGTTTAACTCTTTTTTTTTCATGGTTCAGGCATCAGACGCGAATTTTTGGAAAAATATATCATCCAGAGAATGAGGTAAATCAACTGTGAAATAAGTCCTTTGATCCTAAATAAGTTAACTTGGAAAGCGATTTGTCTATGGAAACGAATCACACTACTCTATCTTGTCTTGAGAGGAAGCTGTGGAAGGAGAGTGATACACAATTTACAATCTGGGTTGTGTTTTATACTTCAATTGCACCTGTGATATCTTTTTAATCAGATTTTATGATGTGATTTTACATTTAGATTACTTGTAATATGGTTAATAGAGTATATCCCCACAGATGTGGTTATTAACACCGCCCACAAGTTAACTGCACATAAAGTATAGTGTCAAGTATTCAATGAAAATTGTTTGCCATCATCACAGTCTTGAGCCATGCATAAAAATCCTGAACTTTGTAAGTACACATCAAAAAGTCACTTGATTCAATCCAGCTTCCTGACCAAGGAAGAGCTCAGAAGGTCTATCTGTTGTTATGTTAAAAAGAACACCACCTTTAACTGTGCTCGCCAGACTCGTGGTTTGGAGAGTGTCAGGGTTTTGTTTTCTGTGGCAGTCGTGGGCCTTGAAAATTGCCTACGTCGGCTTAAATATCACACCGATCTCTGTCGACACGTCTTGGAAATTTTACTTAAATGTAGATGATTACCGCAGATTCATAGAATATATGAAAGCGTATATGGAAGGATATTTATATTCCTACACAACCAGCCATTCTGCTTCACATTCTATATTACATCTGCCTAATCATTTCACATGTAAACCCTTTGAGCTGGACTAAAGCGTATTGCTGCACACAGACTTCCTGATATTGATATTGTAATTATAGGAAAATGTTGCAGCCACACTGTTTTAAGCCCCTAGGTTGTTATTACCACTGCATCGTCTTCCCTCCCATACCTATACTGTCACCATGCGGTATGTTTTGTGCTTAGTTGGTTTCAGTATGGTTATGTTGGAAGCATAACCCAAACGAAGAGTGTGCTGGCAGGGATTTTGTTACTACTCATACCCAAAAGAGGCCAGGCGTGCTCAGTGCTGCTGATACTCTACCATACCCATAATAGGCCCAATACACAGTGCAAAGTACGTGCAATGGAAAAACTCAATAGGTTTTCAGACCAGATATTGATAGATGCTGTCTGCTACTATTGTCTGATATGCTGATACTGATATTGTATTTCACAGTGAAAAGGTACATGCAGAATTCAACCCAGTACCTCCTGAAACAGACTTCTGCTCCACCACCCAGAGGGATTTCCTTGCCGAGGGATTTGTGCCTGTTGCCCCTGAAACAACAAAAGTATGTACATTTTCACATTTGACATACTTCCATTACAAGTGCATGAACAGTCAACTCTTGACATCAGATCTCCGAGGGAACCATACCCACCATCATGCAAAATATATCCTAAATAAGTCATTTCATTTAATATTGAGTCTTAAAATCTTTTCTTATTCTGCTTATGTTTCAGTGTCTTGAAACAGTAACAGATTGTTTCTACAAAACTCCTGCAACTCCTAAAACAAATGAAACTTCACTGGATGCAAGTGGAATGATCTCACTCCATTGGCAGAACGATTCACTTATTTCTGGAAAAATGAGATTTTAAGACTGAATGTAAGAATAAATGTAAGAATGTAGGAAGAATTTATATTATTGTGATATTGTTCCATATCTTCTTAATTTGTGACAATGGGATGATTTATAAGATAGGTTTTTAAAATGAAGGCAAGTGAGTTAGTAATGTGTGTGAAAGTGAAAAGGCTGTGCAAAACTAAAATATTGTTTCAGCAATATGACCAGAATGAGGAAAACCAGCATCAGATAAATGGTTCTGATGTGAACTGAACACAATGCATTTTCAATGTAATGCGACTTAACAACGTATTCTTGTTTTATGGTGGTCAGGCTCATGATTACACAACGGATCAGGCTGTCACGTTTTGGAGTGAGAATCACCAGCAGATTCAGGTCTGTCAGACTGTCAGGTCTGTTCCATATGTCTTCTCCACGTCACTGCCGAGGGATAATTGATAGAGCTGTTATATTTTTATTGTTTATTTTCATTACACGTTTCATTGGGGAGTTGTTTGGGAGTGAATTAACTGCATTAAATTATTCCAATTCTCTTAAAATGGTTCATTTATGGGCCAAAATGAATGAATACATGATGTATAATAGATTATGTTTCTCTACAATGGTGAACAGTTGGGCTTGTACTCAAAAAATATCATCAATAATAGCACCATGCTCAGACGTCAGAGGAGAATTCAACAAAAGCATCGACTCTCAAAAGCATTGCATTTATCCAGCAAGGTCAGAAGACTATAGGCTTTGTACTCACAGCTCTTATTCTGCCACTCTCTGCCTTATCTTCATTCATGATCTTATGCAATTATATTTTTTCACTCTTCACAACACAAGCTTACGTATTGGACACATTGGCCTGCAAGCTTTATCAGACGAAATGATTTTTGTTCTGAGCAGCAGAAGCATCTCGTGTGTTTTGCGTCACAGGGTACAACTGCCGTACGGACTTTGGACACCCCTTTCAAAAAGACAGCCCTGTTCAGCACACCTGTTACCGAGCAGCTGGAGGAACCTGACTGCTGAGCCGCTGTATGAGTGTATCACAGCACGTTTGCAGGTTCATGGATGCATTAAATTACAGCGTGGTTTTCACCATGCTTTGTTGAGCAACGCCACTCGTGACTATTACAGGCACAGTAGTGTATCGACATCAGACCATGTTACTAAGTCACGTGGTATTTTTTGTGACGAACAGTGCGGTCTTACTAAGTTAATGTGACCATTCCACTGCAGCGTCTTTGAATAACAGTATTGTAAAGGTAAACTTTTACCTCTGTAAACTTTTCCCCCAATTAAACTGAGTATTTTCTGTTAGTGGAGTACATTTGTCCTGTTTGTTCATGCTGTTTGTGCTTGGCCGGAGAGCTGCTTTTGTTCGTAGAGGCTCCCTGCATCTTCGTCTATCATTTCACTGTCGCTTTTCGCAGCTGCTAATCATTCCAACTGAACAGCGTTGAACAACAAAAAGCCACATTTTCCTCTCACACTGGGTAAATATCACAAATTACGAGGAAGCCGGAGAATAGGAGGGAGCGTGTTTTTCTTCCACCTTTACAAAAAAGCTGTTCTCAAGTCCCAACCGTACAGATGTGAGATATAGTCGGGGGAATATGGATCACACTGTGTATGGCACAGATTCAGATCCTGCATGTGTTCTGTCAATCAGAGGACAATTGTAAACGCTGCTGATCCTTTCTGAGCTTTCAGCAGGGATTAGTAGGAGGTAGCTATGGCGACAAGTAATTTTAGACTACATTTATGCAGTTTTTCCTCACCAAACATTTCAATATCTCATGGGACGATACAGGAAAAGCAATCTGCTTTTGAAATACAAGCTGGATTGAACGTATTGCTTAATATTTGAGGTGAAATGTGATATTTGGCTGCAGAGGAGTCTCGCTGTTGCATGTTTTTAAATGTGTTTCTTACGATTTAACTACACAACGCTGCAAAACTCATTTTAGTCTTTATTATGAACTATTAATTTTCTTCATTCGGCAAGTTAGCAGTTAACAGCAAGTTTCAGAACGAGAAGCAAGAAACCAGACAACCATACACCCTCCTTTGTGGTATGTGTAGAGCCATTCATTTGGTATCACTCGGACTAGAAGCACTCCCTTGTTAAGAAATTCAGGGATTTTGTTGTGTACAAATAACTGCACAATGTTCTGCACAGTACATAGATGTTTCTGGTCAGGTGTGATGAGGTCACTGTGTGGTGTGAAGCGTTTGGCATCTCCGTCTGTGGACTCACCAACATTCACTCTCCGTTGCGCGCCTCAAACCGGCGGTATGTCAGCGTGAGGGAGTGGGTGGTAATTACAGTCATGCAGGAGGGAAAGATGTTCTCCTCCTGCAGAGATGAAGACACACACACACAACCACACACACACACACAACCACACACACACACACACACACACACACACAGAGCCTATGCCCCTGTTCCACAGCTGATAATGGGTGTCTA
>CABFOQ010010465.1:2711-18102 GCA_900660455.1 Gephyroberyx darwinii | reverse complement strand
GGCGGGCCCGGGGTAACGTCTCCTTGCAGTTCTTCTGGGCCTGGATGGCTGCACGCCGCACCTCTCGCATGCACTGGTGAGCCAGCTGGGGCAAAAAAAAAAAAAAAAAGAGAGCTTATTAATTGTACGAAAACTACATTTTTATCTCTGACCAATCAACAAATCAGGAGTCAGTGTCTAAGACTAGAACTAAAAAACAATTGTTGGTATGAAAGCAACATTTCTTATGGAATACAATAACTTGTTTTAATACATTTGCATCCAAACCTCTGAAATAGTGATAATAGTGAACAGCAGGAAACTGTTTGATGGCATTTCAAAATAAAACCCCTAAAAGATGGATTACAGCAAACGTGTACATCTTGACTTACCTTCTTAGCATTGGTCAGTACAAGGTTCTTGGCAGAGGTTTTCTGCTTGAAAGACTGGAAAACAGATATAAGAGGACAGTTAGGACACATAAACATTTCCCAGAGAATAGACAGACGTCGGCATTGTACGTTTTCCCATTTTTTGGACCGTCCATCCTTCAGAAACATGCGCGCTAACCTTCGGGATCTCCTTCTTGGCGATGGTGAGCCAGACTTTGCGTCGCCGCGCGTTCAGCTGCTCAATGGTCAGGTGTTTCTTTTTCACCATGGGCAGCGGGGCATCGTGGGAAAACTTGGCGAAGATCTTGGTGACGTAAGAACGCCCCTCGTCCAGGAACTCCCCCTCTCCTCGTTTCTTCTTCTTCTTCACCTTTTTTAGTTTGGCTAAAAGAGGAAAAGTGCACGAACAATAGCTGTGACGTCTTGTCAGCTATTCCAAGACTGACCCAACTTCTTTATACTTTGCAGCTTTAACATGATTATGGCTCTTTACCCTTTAATTTCTTCTCATCTTTGATTTTCTTCTTCTTGGGCCCCAGTAGGTGGCGCTGTTGTTCGTAGTAGGGGTCATGAGTGGAGAGGAGTCCAGTGCTGTAGTACTGGTACTGGTGGAGCTGCAGGAGGGGGACACACATCGAGAAACAACATGATGACAACAAAGATGATGCTGTTATAAATGGTGTGTGTGTGTGTGTGTGTGTGTGTGTGTGCGTGCGTGTGCGTGTACCTCCCGGTCCGAGTGAAACTTGCTCTGGTGCTGCCTGGTGTAGCGATGTAGCTTCAGCATGTCGTGCAGCTCCTCCCGGGACAAAGTGAAGTCTGAGTCGTCGGAGTCCGTGTCTGACTCGGTGGTGTCATCACTCAACAGGATGCTCTGCAGGAGAGAGAGGAGGAACGTGGGTAAGAGGAGTAGAGGGACACGTGATAGATTGCGCGCGAAGGAAGGAGGAAGTCAAACAAAACAGAGAGAGTGAAGCGTGAAGTGGATGAAAGGACGCGTTTGCCCCAAATCATACGACAGTGTAGCTGCAGCACCTTGTGAAGTTGGAGCGCCATCGTTTACCTTGTCAAAGCATTCTGGGGAAAACCTGAAGTACAGTAGAGGAAATGCATCTGTAAAGAAAGAAATACCTTGAGCCATTTCCTGTTCTTCTTCAGCTTAGAGAAATTGTAGAGGCTGGCTTTATCTGCTTTTTGGTCTGCGGAGTTAAAAGGCAGAGATTGATATGAGTGAATGAATGAAGACGTGAGTTTTCCTTAAATCTTCACAATAACGTTAACCAACACGCTGCCATTACAAATCAGGGCTTTAATAACAACGACAGGATGTACTGAAAAACACACCAAGTCGGGACTCAACACACCCGTCACAGAACACCTTACCTTTGCCTTGCAGCAGAACCCCGTTGAGGGGCTTCCCCTCAGTCAACCCATCCCCTTGCTCACACGACTCGTCCTTCACTGTCAAAGCCGTGTGTTGATTGGAGGGGTCCAGGGACAGCCCCTCCCCCAGCGCACCATCACTGTCATCATCACTAGGATATGAAAAAATATGCAGCTGTTAGTCCACTGACATGCTTGCATCCCACATGTCTATTCTTGTCTTCTGAGATATGTCCAGTAGTATGAATGTAATCTCCAGCGGGGGCTAACCTGGAGGGTAGAACCCATACCATTCCTGCACCCCAATTTTTTTTGCAATTACAACTGCAACTTACAGCACAGGCGTCCTGTACCTGGTTATGTCTCCGTTGAATATGGCGGCGGTCTGGCGCAGGAAGCTGTCCAGCCGCAGGGATCTCTCCAAGCGCTGCTGGTAGAGAGGTTTGGCCAGGCCAGAGCTCCTCGACGCCCCGACCTCCAGCCGCCCCTGCCCTGACGCCATGCAGCACAGAGACACCTCCTCCCAACAGGGCAGGAAATCTTACTGTGGGGAAATAATTCAATATGATGAGAGAAAATGGACAGAAAAGGACATCAAGCAAGGATCTGCTGTTGTGATTCACTGAAATCTTAAGAGGGAGGATGCAGGAGGAGAGCATACGTCACGCATCAGTCATACCAGGGGATATGATAGTTCAGTACAGTCAAGGGAACTTCAAAACTAATTGCTGGGGGATTTTACCAGTCCAGATTTCCCCACCTAGTCTAGGGATGAGCAGGCTGATACCCTCTCCTGCATCTTCCTTCTAAACCACAACTAGGCTCACGACGTGGTATCCAGAACTTGGTCCACTGTGGTAAATATGAAGTACCTACCTTCTCAGTAAGGGATGTCATTATTCTTGATTCCAAGAATAGCAATCAGACAAAGGAAGTGAAAAAAGGCCTAAAACAGAAAGAAATGTAACCATCAGTCGCACCGATATGACAGCGTATGAAAAGTCACTATAAAATATGAGAATGATTCTGCAGAGGCGAGTGCTCTTTTACAGGTTATGATTACTGCAGCGTAGATTTGATCATTGTGCTGTGTTATAGTTTCATTGTACAACACTGACATGGTGAGTGGGCGCTCTTGGTGTTTCACAATATAGATTTTTAAATCCAAAAGCAAATAAAGCATTGGGGAAAAAAGGGGCACAGGCAGCCAGTGCAGTGCCAGAAGCTCTACTTAAAGTATATATCTATGTATACTTCATGTTTTGAATTTTGGCCCATATTTATAATGTAAATTGTTCAGTAAGTTTCGTAGAATCTCACCGGCTGCCTCCATTGCTCCTTTTTGGGTACAGTGTGCCAGCTTTCATTTCCCCCTAAGTTCATTGTCTTGTTTGCATCATATACAAAAAAGTATTGGTTTGTTCTCACATAACAGACTAGTGCATAGCAGTAGCTGGAGATTGGATTTATAGATTTACAATATTGCATGTGAACCTTTTAGAGCGTGCATGATACCATCATGATCAAAATAACATCCCACTTATTACTGAGCAGTTAGTATCTCTGAGTGTCAAAAAACTCAAATAAGTATTGTTTGTGAATAGCAGTAATAAATACTACCACTGATTATTCACTTGGGGAGAACAAGTTTATTGCTAATGCATGTGGTAGGATGGCAAGCCACAAGTTTGTTGTACTTGTAAAAATGTGTAAAAAAACAAACAAAAAAAAAAACTGCAAATTGCTAATCCAAAATTACATTGCATTTGTGCGCTCTCTTGTCGTGATGACTACCTAGCAAATTCAAGCTAACGTTAGCCAAGGTTTGCTAGCTAACCTTGGATTGCTGCCATTTACCCACAGGATTACATGGCAAAAATGCTAAGCTAACATTAGCTTGCATGCTAACGACCGTTAGCTACTTTACTCTGTATGCACACGCTGCACTGCCCTGATCAATGATAGTGAGGGGTCAAGGTGCTAGTACACAGGCTTTGGCAGCTCAGTGGCTTAAGTAAACCACACCAGAGTGATCAAAACAGCTTCGGTATTTTTTACTTGAATAGCAAGCCTTTGTTAAAATACTATAGCCAACTAGCTATCTTGCCTTTCTCATCATTAGCTTGTCAGATACTAGTTTTTGCACAGACGTCCCATCACACCATTAATATGAAGCATTCAAATAGGGTCTGTCTCTTTAAGGCCACCACCTCCCTGCCTTAACAATATTTTAAGATATGATTTTGGTATAATAGCAATTTTAGCTGGCTAATCGTGGTGCTGCGAATGCAAGGCCCCTAAGCCCGCGCCTCTCGTATCCGTGTTTCGGAAACGAGTGGGGACTCGGTTGCCTGGTGAATGATCCCCATGTTTTAATTCTTTCTCCCTCTCGGCCATCTTCCCCCATTGCTCCCTCGCCATAACAACTGCTACGGACTCTCTCACCTTGGCCCCGTGTACCCCTTTTAGTCTCTCTCGATGCTGCTGCCGACTCGCGGTTCTCTGACTCCAAAATGGCGGTTTGAGGTACCGAGTGAGTCTGTGAGCTTTGAGTCGACAGCAGCAGAGAGGCGGCCACTTTCTGTTACTGAGAGAGCAGAGACACGACGCCATGGCGAGGATACAGCAAGGAACAGGCATCTTAATCGAGTGCCGAGGGAAGGACGTTCTCCTGTCAAGGTCTTCACGTAAATTCTTGCAATTGGGAATCTCCGCTGTGTCTTCCGTCGATATAGTTTTTGCTTCCTCGTCGAATATATCTTATTCAAGCACGTATTTACAACTAATATAGTGTTATCGATGAGATTCCGATTTCGATTAGTAGCGTCTGCTCTCCGCGAAGATTACCGAGCTACGTCTTACGTCACCGAAAAGGAACTCCGTTTTAGGTAAGGTGAGCCAGTTATATTTGTGTCTATTGGAACATCAATATGATGCAATGTATTTATTATTATTCACAGAGTAATGTTACAGTGTCATAATAACAGACATATTATTTAATTCTAGGTCTTAATAAGGTCACTAAAACAAGTTTTGTTTTTATTAACATTTATATGAAAGATGTGTAAAGTTCTTTCTTCACTTTTACCCCCTCCACAGGGAGGTCAGAGAGCAGGGTCAGCTACCGGACAGCACCGCCGGAGCTGGTAGGGATTCAGCATCTTGCACAAGGATGAAGCCGTCTCGTCATGGGGGCTAACACCTGGGACAGTTACTCTTGACCACCAGGTCACCCAAAGTGCTAAACCGCTAAAGTACCATGAATTCTCATGCTGTTATTGACAAAGTCAGCAAGGGTTGCATTATTATCTGTACTGTTCTGTCATCTATTATATTTTAACAGAAAGTTGGGGGGGAGGATCTTTCAGTGCAAATGATAGTTAACAAAATCATTTATTAAATATTTATTACATCATCAATGACAACAGCCAGTATAATTGACAATCATAAATTTGCCACAATTGAATTGCTAAACAGTGACTATATGAAATCATATTTTGTTAATCCTAGCTCTTTTGATTAAGACAGTGAATACAAAGTGGCAGAGTTGAGAGGCTGAACTGAGCTAGGAGACACAGATGGTGCCTAAGTGCAGCTGAAGCTTTTACCAGAACAAACAAGTGCATGACCTTGAGTTTATAGTTGTATAGTGCAATTGCATCTGATCTTTCTCTACCACTATCAGTACGGTGGTTTAGGCACATACATGTACTGTACAGCCATGGCATTATTTCACATTACCACATTCTCTTATCTGCTGTGGGAGGGCTCGTGCCTTCTTTACAATAAACACAGCGTTACAAATTTTTCGCTAGATGTTGCCATGTGGGGTGCAAAGGTCTTCAAATCAGCCTCAAACACTGTCGATAACATAAGCATGGTCTGTAGAAATCAAAAAAAGCTGATACAGTTTTAGACAGTAGGCATCATCAACAGGCAAGTATAATGTCACTTGTGAATGGGTCAATCCGATATCCAACCGATGGTGGGGAGAGTGTTTCAGACAATAGGCGTCCATATGTCCATCCATTCACACTGACGGGAGGGGAGGCCTCCTTCATAGCCAGCTGGACTTCTCCTCCTCAAACTTCTGAGGATCAATGAACGGCTTGTCGATGGACTTGATAATCAGTTCGCCACAGTACACACACTCACATGCAATGATGTCATCAATGTCTGACTTTATCTGCTCACGGCTGGTGCCTGCACTACCCTTGCCCAGGCTGGCAGAGTCACCATCCTCCTTGGGCGCTGGGCGGTGGCGGGACTTGGAGGACTGTGTGGCTGCAGCCAGCTTCTTCTGCAGCTCCTCCACGCGACTCTGCTTATAGGCCGTCAGGTGGGGGGTCACTTCCTACAGGGCAAAAAGCGGGACATATCGGAACATGTAATCCCCGACAGTCAGAGGACTAACTGCTTTGGTGTCTTCTGAACGGATCCTATTCAACTTAGGTTTCACACATCTTGAGATGAAAATAAAATTCAATTGAAATAAAGAAAAGCAAACACACGTAAATCCTCATGAACATAGTACCACACGATACAGCTTACAGTTAGTATGTCAAACTCAAACTCAATTTCCCATCTTTTTTCGCATGAATGAAGACGTTAGATACCTATAAAAAGGGAAAACAGATTATATCGTAATATAAACTAACAGCATAAGTCTATTTATATATAACTGAGTTACCTGGAACAGACAGTCGTAGTGGAACATGTGTCCACACAGGAACAGATAGAAGGGCCTGTTGAGCAACGGAAAGTCACAAGCAGCGCACTTCTCCTGGGACTCCACCACCCCATACTTGTTCCTCATTTCCTGGATGTCCTCTCGGATGCGCTTGGCGCTCTCCGTGGCCTCCTCCATCTCCTGCTTCAGCTCCTCGATGTGCTGGTTGTACTCCTCCAGGGAGCCGCAGATAGCCTCCTGAGATCCAGAGATTAACAGATGATTTAAGGTAGTGGTCTACTTCAGAACTTTCTGTTTTATGTACTAGATTTTGTGTGTGTGTATGTGATATCAACAAATAGTCCCGTATAACCTTAAAGTGGTCAATGGTGACGAAGTCAGGGAAGAAGGGCAGGATGTCTTCGATCTTGAGCAGGTTGCAGCTGGACAGACAGTTCATGGCCTTCTTCACATCTTTCTCCTCCTGCACCACATGACGGGCGATCTTCAGCCACAGCTTTTTCCTCAGCTCCTCGTCGTCCTCGGGTAGGTCAGCACATGACTTAGCCAAATCCACATCAACCTGTGGATGATATATGTGAGATAAAAGATCACTAATGCATTTTCTTCTAACTTGACAATAATTGGAGTAATAGATAATACAAGATAATGAACTTATTCATAGATAATTGGATTAGATTATTATAGATTTAATAGATAATAGAAATAGTATTTAATCACATCCAATCCTGACCCAAAAACACACTTCACGTACTTGCAAAGCAAGATCCACTGCCTCCTCATAGAGTTCCATGATCTTATAGACCAGGACACAGGCCTGGCGGTAGCCGTGTTCAGCACACAGCCTGAGGGCATACTTCAAATCATAGTGGATCTCTGAGGCGTGGGTCCCCGCCTGCTCCAGATACCACAGCAGAGAGTCAGGCTTGTACTTGGCGTAGAGAGACAGTAGGTAGTTATGGATGGCCTCCTCTGTCACGGTCAGCTGGTATACACAGAACTCCATGTAGCGGATGGTCTCGCTGATCTGCTGGGTGCTGCCCATCTGGCTGTAGTTCATCAGGGCTGGGATGAGCTTCTTTGGTTCCAGGCGCTTGCCCATCTGAATCCAGGCGTCCACCACTTTTTTGGGGATATGCTGCATGAGCACGGGGGAGAACTTGTAAAAAAGCTTCTCGTCGCAGTGCTTGGAGAGCACATCCAGGGCGGCGCTGTAGTCGTCATGCTGACAGTGGTGGGATATGACCCTCTCGTAGTCCTGCATGATAACCGAGAAGTAGACCATGTCATCCACGTTTCCATGGCTGGCCAGCAGGTCATATATGGTGGTACGGTTGTTGAACAGGCATTCCTTGTGCTTGGAGCTGCTGAGGAATCTGCGGAACTCAGCGCGGGTCTCCTGGAAGATGATGCTGTTATTATCGCTCTCCAGCTGGCCCAGCCGGTTCAGGTAGAGCTCCGCCAGCCAGGTGACCAGCAAGGTGATCTGGGTTCTCTCACTTTGCTTCAGGTTGTTTAGTTTCTTCAGTAAGAACTCCTTCAGGGCTTCCTCTTGTTTGGCCTCAATGAACTTGAGGGCTATCTCCTCAAAGTAGTTCTGTGTCAGTGCATAGCACTTGGCGCTCTCTAGGTAGCGCTTATTCTGGAAGCAGTGCTCAGCCTCCTTGGCAAGCACCATGTCCATGCACTCGGGCCGGTCACGGCAGTACTCCTTGGCCAGGTCAAACTTATTCATGCTCATGTACATCTGCCAGACATCCCTGGCCTCGCGTTGGATGTGGTACCGGAAGACCGCCCGCTCGGTGTAGATCCAGACCAAGCCACCAACTGGGTCCTTGATCATCTTCTTGAGGGTGCCAAACTTATCCGGGAACACATCCTCATACACCACCTGTCCATTCAGGGTGCAGATGGCCTTGACTCGGTCAGGGAGCAACAGCAGGAAGTGGAACTGCGTCAGCACGATAGAGATGGGCTTGTTAAAATTGAGGTCTATTTCGGGGGTGTACTCCCACACCTGATGGATGGAGAAAGGGAGGAAGGGGGAAAGAGATAGACAGAAGGTGAATGTAAAGAGAGTAGGGCTATGAAAGATGACAACATTATTAGCTGGAAGGAGAAAATATTGCACGTAAAGGCACTGCTTTTAAAAAAAAAACCCTTTCATATCGACGTTTACCTGCACATCGCTGAGCAGGGAATCAGGCCTGACGTAGTCCAGCTGACCATAGAGAACGCCATTCCCCATCATCCAGGCAAAGGCTTTGGGGCAGGTACGAAGCTTGGAAGTGTAGAAGGTGATTTCACTATAGCCCATGTTGGCTGGGAACTCCTGGAAGCTGGGCAGCAGGTCCTGGTTCTGGGTGAAGACCGAGCTGAAGCCTTGCTGCTCCGAGCCCTCGGCCACTTTGCCCACAAACTGGAAGAGGCGTTTGCGGGTGGTGGCGATGATGAAGTACTTGTTCTCCAGGCCCCGCTCCACCTCCAGGCAGCAGACCGGTGCCGGCCTCCCATCTTCCTCCAGGGAGTGGACCTGCCTCAGGAAATGTACAGAGTATTTGTTCAGTCACGTACCAAGAGATAGTCACAAATGTATAGAGGCCTTTTTCAAAACATTATATTTTCCAGTTTTCAGTAAATAAACTGTGCACATGCAACACTGGCATTCATATGGTGAACTATTGCACTTGAACATAAACGTGAACATAAACAACTAAGAATCAATCCAGTGATGTCATCAAAATGTAAAATCTCACTGCCAGGGAGACTGATTTTGTGACATGTTTGAGTTTTGAAATCACAGAGAAAACATCCATTTGTCTCAATGAAACCCCCCCTAGCTGCCCTCAGTCACCTTTACCTCTTTCCAAATGTATCCTCTCTATAAAACACCTCCAGATTTCACAAAGTGGTAGCATCACAAGTTCAAGTTTTAGTTGTCTGGTTTCTAGCCTTGGGACATGTTCCCAAACACTGATTGCACTGCCATAGAGCATAGAAATAATATAAATGAATTCTTAAATCCAGAGTTACACATCAACCTTCTCCTGCTAACCTGTCTGAAGTATTGGTCTGGATTGGTGTTGAACAGGCTGCCCTCAGTTGCTGAGATCTCAGCCTCAAAGATGATGCCTTGACTGGTGCCAACCAAGATGGGTCCAGTATTGGTCTCACTGCCCAGCAGCTTGTTCCAGCCCACGCTCTCGATGAGGTGGCCTCGCCATCGGGACAGGCTGCGCACCTTCTGGGTGTTCCTGTTAAGATACAGACACTCGCTGGTGCTGAGGCTGATCAGCAGATGGGAGCCTGCGATGGGGAAAATAAGGAGGAGGATATAGTCGCTGTTGTTAGTAAGTCATAACCATGCCACAGGTACCACAATCTTATATAACTATGTAGTAACATTAGGGGTGGAATTTGAGGGTTTGCGGTGCTACAGTAGCTGCCATTTCCAAGACGTTTCCTTTTGCTCAAATAAAAAAAATCAATCAATCAAAAATCAATCAAAATACTCAAGTATATGGCCATTCAGCTGCTGTTTAAATGGCCCTGGTCACAATGCAAACAGCCACTAGTAATACTCATTTCCAATCAGTTGACACACCAATCCTGAGGTCTCACCCGTGGGGTCCAGGAACAGTTTGTGTACTTTACTGTCATCCTTCCTTCCTAGTTCAGTCTGATTAGGCTGATCAGGCTTGGCAAGGTCAATCCTGAATAGAACAGAGTAGAACATAATGTTAACATTAGTTACGTATGGAGCATTAACGTGATAAATACTGCCATCAGTCAAACACATCATGGGCAATCATTTAGAGGTTTGATGAGTACTTATCACTGTGAAGTACTGCCATCAAACGGCTAATCCAATCTGTCTGAAGCCATAAAAACCTGCCCCATCACCTATGATCGTTAAGACAGTGTATTGCCTTTGATGGTGCTGTTTACCTCAACAGTGTGTCCTTTCCCAGGCTCATGCATAGCTGATTGTTGCAAACTGCGAAGTGGTTGATCTTCTCGGGCGGTGAAAAATCAATCCTTTGCTTGTTGAATATCGGCTTCTCTTCCTCGAGTCTCACATTCACAAAGCCTAGGGAACACTCTGAAGTCAATAAAACAGTCTTTCAACAAATGCCACCGTTATTTACGCTGTTAACTTTTTGAGCTTTCTTACTAATTTGATGAAATAGCACGATTGCGTTTGCGTGCGGGAAGCAGATGGAGCATCTCTTGAAGCCCTAGGGCCCTACCTGAGTGCGTTATCCCGATGTTGGCAGCTGACAGGCGGTTATGATGGTGCACACTTTGCCTGGTGTTTTGTGAGTCCTCGTATTCATCGAGAATTGAAGCCATGGCTGAATGTACTTTTTTTTCATTAAAGAAAAATACTCGGATAAAAAAAAAAACTGCCTTTAAATATAGACCTTAGCGAGAAACCCTAGGATGACATGGCTAAAGCAGTTATTACAGTTCCCACCCGTAAAGGGTTCACAAATGCGTTTCCTCTCTTTCCATGCGTCTAAATGAGGAAAATAAAGACGCAGGATGGAAAAGTTAACGGGGAGAATATATAGTAGGCTATTTCAAAAGCATTCAAGGCAGCTAGCTTAGCTTCCGAGTGCACAACACAGGGTGGCTCCATACAGTCAGGTGACGGTTGGGAATCATGTGACCACAATTAGTGTAGTGTTTTTCCTTTGGCACAAGGGGGCGCAGTTCGTCCAAATTTTGCGTGTGTCGTTTATTATGGGGATATGAAGGCTTTTAGTATAACCTGGTGATGACTCAACGCCCTATGTGTGCTACTGCTGTCACTCAAGTGTTGTTTTAATCAGCGCATCACAAAATTGTAAGAGTTGTTACTTTCCGTAGGCCTGTTTGGGTTTTATTACATTATTAAGTTCCGTCGAAAATCTCTAAAAGAGTCATTACCATCTGACCAAGTGTCATTGAGCAAGGCACTGAACCCCTGCCAGCTCCAGAGAATCTCGCTAAATAAAGTAAACTTCAATAAAATATCACATTATATCTGCGTCACGCTGGCAGCGTAGAGCAATTTCAGCAGTTGACAATGACAGCCCATCTGCAGGGGCCAGGAAGCTCTCTCACCGTTTGTCCTCGGTGGGGGTGGCTATGTAAATCACAACCTGTCTGAGAGGAAAGTTGCCCCAATAGCCAAAACCCGCATGTCGTCAGTCGTCATTCAGAGGGCAGGCAGCCAGGCGGTGTGAGAGCAGCGCCCAGGAGAGATCACACTGACTGCAGTTATTCTCACACAGTCTCACATAGCCAAGAGGGGAAAGCTACATTTCAGAAAGTTTAACGTGCGTCTCGACATGCCACCTCACATGGATTATTTTCACATGGAGTCCCGAGTCCCTTCCGCTTGCGGGCTGACCCAAGAGGATGAGCTGGAGCCAGGGGCCATCAGCTGTATGCTGGTCGGGGACGGAGCCGTCGGCAAGACCAGCATGATTGTCAGCTACACATCCAATGGATACCCGACGGAGTATCAACAAACAGGCTTTGACGTCTTCTCCGGTGAGTGAAACTGCACTTTTACAGGGACGTAGGGGAGGGTGAAGCCACCTTAACTTCATTTGCCCACCTTTTTATTTGCGGGATACAGTTTACTCAGCATGTGGGCTGACATAAATCTCTTTAGGATATACATTCATAATATAGGATCAAAATGATGTAAGTTTTATGGAGATCTTTTAGGATCTTTTAAGGTAAAAAATAATAATAATAATAAATGAATGCTTTAATGCTGGTGGGTTTGCCTCATGATGATCACAGAATGGAGGTCATAGTTTATTTTTTATTTACAACCACATCACTGCTGAAGTCCATACAACTCACAGTCTATAGCTATATAGTCTGAAAATGTTCAGAATTGGATTTCATCATCCAGCTGCTTAGTGTTAGTTGCCAATATAAGTCTTATCATTTCAAACAGTAAACTATGTACTCATTGTTTGTTTCATATAATTGTGTTTTCTAATAGGTCAAGTCCAGGTAGAAGGAGCTCCTGTCAAAGTTCAACTGCTGGACACTGCTGGACAGGTGAGAATATCAGCATCGTTTTCATCTAAGATTTCCTTTACAACGAGGAAGTGAGCTTTTTGCAGTGCGTCCAGTGTTTTGAACGTACCACCCGTTTACTGTGGAGAATCACTCTGTGAATTAATGACAATTTATATTGAACAGAATATCATAACCACAATATCAAACCATCATTGGTATCATACTATCATCTTGTTAAAAAGTTAGGAGGGATGGACTACAGAGTCATACAGCCTCTCCCATCAGCTGCTATTGAATGGTCTTTGTGTAATATTTGGGTGATTCAGTCTCTGGCACTCGGTTCTTGATCATGTTTGAATAAGACTAACCCGTGTTTTCTCTCTTCATGTGTCATTTCAGGAAGTGTTTGATGAGTTTCGGTCACTGTCCTATGCTCACACGGACGTCTTCCTCCTGTGCTTCAGCGTGGTCAACCCCACCTCATTTCACAACATCACTAAAAAGTGGGTTCCAGCGATCCGGGCCTACAACCCCTCCTCGCCCATTGTTCTCGTGGGGACTCAGTCGGACCTCTTACTGGACGTCAATGTCCTGATCAACCTGGACCGCTCCAAGGTCAAGCCGGTTCTCAGCTCGCGGGCCCGGAGCATGGCGGAGAAGATAAGGGCTGCAGACTATGTGGAGTGTTCCTCTCTCACCCAGAAGAACCTGAAGGAGGCGTTTGATGCGGCCATCCTGGCCGCCATCAAGCACAAAGCCCGCAAGACCAAGAAGAGGAGGTTCTCTGACAGGCGTACCAAAGCTTTCTCCAGGTGCAGCTGGAAGAAGTTCTTCTGCTTCATCTGAACTTGTTGAACTGACTAAATAACCCTGTGGGCTGTGGACAGAACTTAATATAACTTATTGAATCATCCTTTGCTTTCATTTGATGTCACAGCCCCCGGTTCAGCATCGGCTTAACTCTTCCTGGGACGCAGAATTGGGAATGCAGCGCATGAGGACACTGGGAGCTAACATCAGTGGACTAGTGGAGGCAGCACAGTGGATTCTGGGGGATCCTCCCTCAGCCAGGGTCTGGTTTCAGACCTCATCAGATTGATTGAGGAGAGCAGTGTTGATCACATTCACATCACGTCATCACACACAGGTCAAACACATCTGCTGTTACGTATAGGCATCACTGGCCAGCCAGGTGGGAGGACAGAGCTTTGAACCGAGGCCTCGTAGAAGAGAGTATCAACCTAAGCATGTGCTGAACATCCTGCCAGAGAGGGAAGAGACACGCAGCCATGTAAATGCTGTGGATTTGCATGGTCTGTATTCCTACCCACTGATCCTTCAGACAGAGCAGGGCCTGTTTGTCAAAGCGAGTGGGTTGAGCCATATCTCTATTGTACTCTGCTGCCTATAGCCACACCAGCCCATTCACGTGCAGCAGTTGGAGGCTGTCGCAGTGCGAGGTGCCAGATTCTTACCTGTGTGTGAAAGCTTTCCCCGGCCATTGTACGACGGGCCCTCACTTATCTGGTCTGTGACTCAATCAATCAAGCTAACAATATTAACACCCGTCATTTCAGCAGCTTTATCAGCTGAGTTAACAATCGTGAGCGAGGTGATTAGTTTGTGACAAATCAGTACCACACGTATTCCCCTCGGTCTGATTGATCCGATCTGGCACGGGAACCTCTTTGTTCATTTCTAATCAATCCCCCATGCCGGGGGTGAAAGGGTGCAGGAGGGGCAGTAACCTTTGCCTCCTTTTCATCCCCGTTCTCCCAAACAATCTGCATCTGTAAAGGCAAGCCCTGCTGGAGTCCTCCCGCTGTCGGCATCAGCCTGAGACGTGGCTTTTTTTTTTATTAGCCCCTCTTTTGTTTATATGCTCAATACGCTCCTCTCCCTATCTCCCCGATAATCTGCTGCTTCGTGGGCCACAGTGTGTACAGTTAAGAGGAGTCTATATAACAACTGCTTGAATGTAAACATACACCTTTAACAGCCTTGGAGCCGGTCGCATTAAAGTGTATCTGGTGAGCCTGCCGAGTGGCCAGAACCAGAACCAGAGCCTGTGTTTTATATGCTTCTTGTGGAAGTCACCTTAATGTATAAGCTATTCTGTTTGTTAAACAGTTTTATTTGTCATGTTTTTCTTGTTTGTAATGATAGAAAATACATGGATTTTCAACACATTGATGTTGACTATTTTTGTGAATTTTTGTATCCTTGTCTGCTCTGACTCGTGTGTCTTTTTTTTTTACATGTTGGAGTGATGTGATGCAAATAAATGAAGTATAAAGTCTCAGTTCTGCTGTGTTATTTGTATTATTAAAACCATTTGTGTAATGTTATTTCTGTGTAATTCACAACAAACCACTTTCAAGCCTGATAGTTGAGTCTGCTTTAAACAGTTTCCAAGAGAGGCACCAGAGCATCAAGCATTGTTCTCCCCAGGGGGTCTTGAGTAATCTGCACGGCCTCCCCAGGTACTTTTCCTGAGCCATCCCACTGACCAAGGATATGATAAGTGCCCCTAGGACTCCAGCCGTGCGTGGGCTGACCAATTCTAACAGAATCCACATGATGCCGCTGATGTCGAATGGCGGCATCATGCTGTGACTGATTGCTGTGTCTGATTGTGCCCTTAAGAGAGGTCTGGAGGGACGGGAGGATGGCACTCGAAAGGGCTGTGATTGAGTCAAATTCACTGATTGAGAATAAACAGAAGCAGCGTGCTGTTTTATCACAACAATGGTGCAGCCATATTGTTTATGAAACTCGGCAACATCGCGTTAGCTGATAGGTATGATGATGAAAATGCCTCCGACACTCCCTTTAAAGTGTGAATCATTTCCTGAGTTGGGGAAAAAATGAACAGTGGAAAGAGGATTTTTTTTGTATGGCAGCAAGTGCAAATGACATG
>CABFOQ010010462.1:6020-30553 GCA_900660455.1 Gephyroberyx darwinii | reverse complement strand
TGACGATTTCGCCAACTTCTTTGACAAGAAGGTTAACAATATCCGATCCTCCTTCCCCTACCCCCCGCCTGGTGCTCCACGCACCAACCACACCTGTCTGCCTTCCACCCCTCCCTCTCTACCACCCTCTCCACCTTTTTCCTCGCCACCTCCCTCCCTACCCCATTTTTCTCCCCTCTCCCCAAACAAGGTCCTTTACCTTGTTACATCTAGCCGCCCTACCACATGCTCCCTTGACCCGGTCCCCTCCCCTCTCCTTCAGTCTACTGCACCTGAACTCCTTCCCTTTCTGACCCACCTCATCAACACATCTCTAGTGTCTGGATGCTTTCCCTCTGCTTTCAAGACTGCCAGAGTCACCCCCCTTCTGAAGAAACCAACACTTGACCCCTCTGAGGTCAAAAACTACCCTTCCTATCCAAAACTCTTGAACGTGCTGTCTTTAATCAATTGTCCTGGTACCTCCACCAGAACAACCTCTTGAACCAGTCCGGGTTCAAAGTGGGTCACTCGACCGAGACTGCCCTCCTGGCAGTGACAGAGTCGCTCCAGGCCGCTAGAGCGAACTCTCTCTCCTCTGTCCTGATACTTCTGGACCTGTCTGCAGCGTTTGACACGGTGAACCACCAGATCCTCCTCTCCACCCTTGAGGGGATGGGTGTCTCAGGCTCTGCACTCTCCCTGTTTGAATCCTACCTGTCGGGTCGCTCCTACCAGGTGATGCTGAGAGGTTCTGTGTCAGAACCACGCAAGCTGACTACTGGGGTTCTGCAAGGCTCGGTTCTGGGTCCTCTTCTTTTTTCCCTCTACACAACATTTCTTGGTTCTGTTATCCACTCCCATGACTTCTCCTACCACTTCTATGCCGATGACACCCAGCTGATCCTGTCATTTCCCCCCTCTGACACACAAGTGGAGGCACCCAGCAATGCGTGCCTGGCAGACATCTCGGAGTGGATGTCGATGCACCACCTGAAGCTCAACCTGGACAAGGCTGAGCTGGTGTTCTTCCTGAGGAAAGGTCCGCACCGAGACCTGGCCATCACCATTGATAATGCTGTGGTGACGTCAACTCACACTGCGAGGAATCTGGGTGTGACCTTGGACGTCCAACTGTCGTTCTCGGCAAACATCACATCAGTGACACACTCCTGCAGATTCCTCCTCTACAACATCAGGAGGATTCGCCCCTTCCTCACTGATGAGACAGCGCAGGTGCTCATCCAGGGTCGGCCATCAGATCTCTGGAGCTTGTTCAGAAAGCTGCAGCTCGTCTGGTGTTCAACCGCCCCAAGTTCACCCACACAACTACCCTTCTCGGTTCTCTACACTGGCTCCCTGTAGCAGCTCATCCAGGTCAAGACCCTGGTGCTAGCCTATAGGGCACAGCTCCTTCTTACCTCCAGGCTATGGTCAAGCCTTACACCCCCACCCGACCACTTCACTCTGCTGCCTCAAGGCGACTGGTTGCCCCGTGGCTCAGAGGCCCCTGCAGCCGATCTAGACGGTCACGGCTCTTTTCTGTCCTGGCCCCACAGTGGTGGGATGAACTCCCCACTGATGTCAGGACAGCAGAGTCGCTGCCCATCTTTCGCCGCAGGCTGAAAATCCACCTCTTCAAGAAACACTACCTGACCCTTCCTCTTAGCACTTGCTTATCTGTCTGAGCTCTTGTTTATTTGCTTCACTTATTTGTCTCATTTGTTTAATTAAAAAGTAGGTAGCTAACTTATTGCACTTTTACCTGGTTATGCTCTTAGATGCTTGTTTAGGAAGGAAATGCACTTACGATTTCTGGTGATTAGTGGTTCTCATGCCTAGCTACGTTGAATGCACTTATTGTTAGTCACTTTGGATAAAAGCGTCTGGTAAATGACTGGAATGTACATGTAATATAATCAAATGTCAATCAAATTACTTATAGGTGCATTTAGTAAGAGTTTTACTCTCCTAGCACAAAATGACCATAATACATGTGCAGGGGTTTAAAAGGGTTGTTGATTAATACCAATGACTCAGTGATTGCTTAACCAGAGCTTTCTTTCAAAAACTGACTTTCTGGGCCGTACTCTGTTCTGGAAACAACCCCCCACCCCACTCAAAAACATTTCATTCTCACACCAAAAAAGCAAACAACAAAGCAGTACTATTTTGCATTGTGATACAATACGTTGTTACTAGATGTTTCTGTTGGATCTCTGCTCCAATTAGCTAGCGAATGCAATTACATATAAGCAAAGGTGAGACATTATGAGTCGGCAACACAGTGGGTCTATGTCAGTTGAGGAGGTGGGTATACTAGTGACATGGTGGGTATGCTATGACCACACTTTATAAGTACCTTCATAAGGTAACAAGGAGGGTGTGTAATCTCTATATGGCCCAGAACAAAAGATACAGGTATACTCATGTACATTTACCTGTGTATACCCTCGACTAGACTACTG
Source organism: Gephyroberyx darwinii (assembly GCA_900660455.1). Lineage (NCBI taxonomy): Eukaryota > Metazoa > Chordata > Actinopteri > Trachichthyiformes > Trachichthyidae > Gephyroberyx > Gephyroberyx darwinii. The sequence continues at coordinate 28,106 of CABFOQ010010462.1, read as the reverse complement.
GATGTACTGCTGACTGACTTTTATGGCACTATTGATGAACACTATAGTCAGTGTGCATAGATGGTGTTGTGGTTAGAAGCATCATCTTTAGCACACCTGCTAAAAGAACAACAGTGAGGACAGCTCACTCCCCTCATGGAAATAATAAGGGCGGTGAACTGCGTACTCTCAGACAGATAATGAAGATAAACAGAAGATAATGGGCTACGGTGATGGAAAGAGTAGGCTTGGTGCTGCTTCTCTCATCTCTAATCACCTTTAATATCCTCTGACAGACATCTGTATATGCACTGCATGTACAAACATCTATCACTAGCCTACGGTTAAACTTGCTTAGTATGGAATGATCATTAGACAGAAAGGAAGTTCAGGGGAATAAAGAAAATCAACTTAGATGCATTTCCTTTGAAGCAGGCATTTGTATTCCCTGTCATGGAAAATTTAACTTACACCTCTATACATGTGCATATATGGACTGCAGATGTACTGACTCTCCCTTGAGAATATACTGTTTCATGCTGTGTGAGTAGACTGGTCTCCTCTCTGTAATCTTTGGGCTGTAACGTCACATTCCCAGAGGCCCTTGTCACCGTGGCTCCAGAAAGTCTGTTTATCTATGGATGTTCTGAATGAGGACACAACATATGATGCCTTAACGGTCCTTCTATCTCCTTTTGTGTCAAACTGTTGCTATGTAAGCGCATTCTGTCGTCCTTCTGTCCTTGACTGGTATTTAAAGGCCAGTGCAAACCCTCTTTTCTTTGAAGAAATGTATGTTGCCTATGCGCGGTGTACACCTCTTCCTCTCGAGATCCTTTTTTAAATAAATATATATTCAAATAAGACAAACCTCAGACTCAAGAACTTTTCTACATCATTCCCTAAGCTTAGAAACAAAATAGTAAATGGGTGTTGCTTTACCTCCTGCAGTTTTTTCTCAATCTCTTGGAAAACTGTGTACACTTCAAAACCCTCCAGACCACTGACTGAGCTGGTGGGGACTGCAGTTATATGGGACCTGTGGGAAGCAACAAACTGTTAGATACGTATATATGTGTTTGTTTGTGTGTATGTGTGTGTGTGTGTGTGTGTGTGGAAAAAAAACAGGAAGACGTTAGCGTAGTGTATGTACAAGGTCAAATAATGAATAATGAATATTGACTGTGAAAGCACAGGGAACAATCTCAAACCTGTGGGTCATGGGACACATGACAACATAGCTATTATAACAGAACAGAAAATGTTTCTGAGTTCAAACACTTTCATAACAGCTCGGCATATGTATATGATACAGGAAACAATTAAACTTTTTATTTCTGCAAACAATAAATAAACAATAAAGTAACAATAAAATAACTGAATCTTTTCATGTCATGTCTTTATTTTTTGTACCAAATAATGGAGAGTAGTATCAATCGATAAGTATCAGTATCGATAAGCAGTATCGGTATCAATAAAATCCTAACGATACCCATCCCTAATCATCACACGTGCAGCACTACAGTTAGCCTAATAACATATCAATTGCCAATCATTCATTTGATCTTGCTCTGAGAGACAGTGCGCTCTCACTCTAGCACCAACCACGGCGCAGAGAGAGAGAGAGAGAGAGAGAGAGAGAGAGAGAGAGAGAGAGACTTTAAATGAAGTTTTACGGTATAGGACATTATTTATTATTTTATTTTGTAATGTGTAGCTATGTCGATCTTTTAAAAGGCATGTTTATGTTGAAATAAATACCTATAGTTATGTCTCTCGTATTGGTTTGCCCTCTTATGGACATAATGTGCAAAAATAGATATTGGAATGGTTCAAACCTGTGTTTTTTTAGAAGGAATAATCAAACGTAATTTATGACCCATTTTGAGTTGAGTAGACGGTCCTTCAATGTGGCCCAGGACATATTCGCGTTCACACTGCTAAAAGAATGTGGCCATTCATTCGGAGGTGGCCCAGACCACCTGGTCTGAGCGATCAGATCTCAATGTGTCCTCAATGTGTCTTGGGGGCGTTCACACCTGTACTTAGAGGTGTTAACGTGCGATCGGATCACTCAGGACGCATTGTATAAATGGCCGTAAAAGCATAAGCACCACGTCTCTCAGCAGGTCATATAGATCCCAGCAGGAGTTCAGTAAGTGAACAACACTGAGCCCTGAAAAGGCACTCAGGAAGCTATAAATGTGCGATTTGATTTCAAAACCTGAATCCATCCACGCTTCCTAGCAAGCGTGGATGGATTCAGGCCCAACAACACCACCATAAAAACCAAATCAAATATCAGGAGTGCTTTCTGAAATGTTAAGTAATATACAAATTAGAGGTGCTTTTACCACAGCACAAGTCTGCCTACTCAGTAGCCTCTAGGTGAACCCTTCGCCACCCACATGGTTTGAAAAACACCAATTCCCTTATTCCCTTATTAGATTGTACTGAGGCAGTGGACGCCTGGTGATACGATTTCATGGAAAGGGGGGAAATTGTACTTTCCACATATATACACAATTAGAGATTAGAGAGTTGAGAGACTAATAATAATGAATGCATACATATAAGCAAAGGTGAGTCTATGTCAGTAGAGGAGGTGAGTATACTAGTATACTAGGTATACATTTGTTTTATGGTGCATTTGTTGCTCACAACAACAAGGCTGTCGCTTTTCCTATTCAATCAACAAATATATTTCTTTGTTGTCATCTGTTTGTCTGTCTGTCACCTCAAAAACTTATGAACAGATTTCCATAAAAGATTTTGGTGGTAATCCAGATCTGGGATTTCCATTAGATGATTATTGTTTTTTTAGCCATAACTATGAAACTAACAGAGATAGACTTGATTCCAAATCCTAAGGGCATGTTTGCAGGATCAAGAAATCAATTCAAAATAAAATGTAAGTGACTGTAAAGACATCTAGTTTCTAAAGGTACCTGGGCTTTGTGTGCCTGTTATGTGTATGCTTCTCCCCCTCCCTCCCCGTCCCTCTCACTCGCCCCTGGTCATATTGTTATAAAAACACAACAATGTGTGTACTGTGGCCTTGAAGAACACACCAAGTTGGTCTTCTGATGAATGGTTTTTAAGAAAATGTCAAGACTCTCGAATTATTTGGCATAACAAGTTATGGCTATACCCTTGGCTTTCCCTTGGTATGTTAGCAAGTGGCTAACATACCAACATCTCTAACCTGACATTCTGAGAGAATCCAATTCAAATGAATGCCACGTAACACGTTAAACCCAACCAGTGACAACCAGCTGGCGGTTACTTGCTCACCTGGCCTCCTGTGGGAATCCCATCCTGTAGAGAGTGACAACCACAGCTCCTCCTAAGCCAATGTTGTGTTGCAGGGCCACCTTTGCCCCTGCGACCTGCCTCCGGTCAGCCTGCCCCCGAAGCTGCCAGCACAGCTCAGCACACTGGGCCAGACCTGAGAAGAGACAGGGTGGTTTTATGTCCGTCTCGTGTCAAGCCAGGTCTTTGTAAAGTACCTGCAGACTTCACTTCCAGGTTGCATATTGATCAATTATAAAATAATTAGAATCAAGGAAAAGCCCTTAATACCATAATATAATATAACATAATATAGTTAATCAACAAAACCTCACATATAGCAAAATTATTAATAAAATGTTTTATGCCTTTAATTGAACTTTTTGTATATTTTGTCAAACTATTAACTACTTTCCTATAATAGCCTAAACACTATCAACTCAATTCATCACTGAAAGTTATTTGGGGCCAAATAACAAGGGCCCATGGTTCATGGTATAGAGGGCCGATTGATTGCGTTTGCTGGCCTGCAAAAGAACCACCAAAGGCCTTTTCTGAGCCAGAAAAAACCCTGGTGACCACTTGCGCCGGTAGAGGGACTGTCATCCATGACAACATTGCAACTCTCAGGAAAGAAATTGCAGTGCTGACTACTGTAATTTCTGAATACCTCTAAAAAGGTTGCATTTTCTTTTCCGTCAGCGGGGAAATGTGGTTCACACAGCCTTCTAAAGCCTTTAAAAACTGGCGTGTAATCCCTTCACATGTCTGTGTCTCTATTGCTAATGCCTTCTGTAACACAAGTCCTTACTCGCACTCGAAGGGGTGACGACTTGACTCCTAATCTGAAAGCACACCCTAATCTTTCCAGTGCCAGCTCCTGCGCTAGCGTTAAAGCTAAGCATTTTATCCCATCTGGTTAATGGGCTTTTGTATTTCTCCATTATCCCAATAAGCTAAAGGACTTAAGGGTTACGGTGCATCTCCTAGAGTCTGCAGCACACTCCAGATCTGCCCCCATAGGGCTTGTTTATGTGTAAAAGTCCATGGGGAAAAAGTAAGGTCCACCAGACGACTCACCAAAAATGTACAGCCTCTTGACTAAATCTGATATGGCCTAGTCGACAATGTAGACAATGCCTACTGAAATCACCTCTGATGGTACATTGTAGGATAAAAACCAGGTACCTTCAGAAGGATACCAATTAATCATTACCAATCCTCAATCGGCCCATAGATTCTTCTGAAGAGCAGATTACTTTATTATTAGGAATGATGACCTGCCTTTTTTTATTGTCCTCCATCCATTAGAGTATAGTACGGGCCTGCTGCCCACCCACCAGTGAGGCATCAAGATCCCTGGATGTCAAACACCTATACAATAATAACCTGGTCCAACTACCTCCCAGGGTGGTTACTGTACGGGTCAGTGAATTGGCTATGGAAATCCCTCCTCACACTGTTCCCGAGGGTAAAGGTCAGATCTTTACAACTAATTAGGAGCAACTCTATGGATCAGACAGAGCTTAGCAGACGGGGGCGCCCAGTAGAGAGAGGGAGGAACAACAAGAAGGATGGGGAAAGTGACAGGAATAATAATTAGAGGGAGTGGTGGTACAGATTGTGTGATTTGATGCAGGAGAGGGGAGAGACAGGATGGTGAAAATAAATAAAGTGATTGCTAATAAAAATGAACCAGAAAGGAGGTGAAAGTGCTGTGTGTGAGAGAGAGCATATTAAACTGTACTGGACATTTGTGGACAAGTGTATTCTGCAGCAAAAGACTAGGCAGCTGTTGCTGTGACAGAGAATGAAAGCTAGGAGATCGAGGAGGAAGAGTTAGAGGTGTTGCTGAGGCTTGGGAAGCCAGCGTCACTGTTTGCTCTCTCTCAACAGTTTAATATCTACAGGGATTACCCAGGGGAAGCCTGCCAAAGTCACAGCCGGCTGGTTTCTCACATGCAGGCTCCGGGTCACTTACCCACACCATGAAGGCCTTCACTAGGAGAGAGACGCCACCTGGTGGCCACCAGTAAATGTGAACGTCACATAGATGAGGCAGACAAAGCAAGATTTGAGAGTTAACTTTAACTGGGTATTAACCCTCGTGGCTCACTTTTAAGCAGGCTACATCGCCATGGGAACTTAGGCTGCACAGGTAACCTGCTACAGAACAGATTATGTTCAGGATATCGGATCCAAATGTATAAAAGCCTGCATCCTCACCAAACCAGAAAATGGTAGAGGATGTTATGGACTTGTTTTATTAACCTTTACTGCAAAAATTCAGTTTACAATACCAATACATTGCATTCAAATGAATGAGACAAGTAATAAAAACAAATGTACAAAGGGGATTCTGTTGAATTAATAGATAGTAAGAAGAGCTCTTCACTGGGTGAGTGTGACATAATCCCTTTGTTTTCTCTGATGATTTATTAGATATGGGAATGAATAAACATTTCCACAGTTTCCAGGTCATTTGCCCACTCTGGCTTAAAGAGGATTAACTGGCTATCAAATAGCAGGTGAAAAGTGAAGCCAAGCAAGTCAAGGAGGTATCTATCGTCAAAGCGTAGGTGGTAAACATAAAGTGTTGCCAACTGCCAACAGTGTTAGAGAAACCTGTCAAACGCTTAGGAAGATTTTCTTGGAAGGTTTAATGCAAGCCTCTGTGATTAAGGGTTTATTTCAGGAGTTGAGGCAGGAAGTGATACCAGGCATTACAGATAGAGACAAGTCAGGGCTTCCAGGAAAACTAAAATTGTGGTGCCTGCAATTTGGATTGTTGCCTCGACTGATGAGGTTCCCCTATCAAAGGTAGAAGAGCTAGAAAGGTTGGTTTGCTCATTCATTAGAAAATGTCTTGGAGCCCCACGCTTTGTAAGGGAAAGGCATTTTAGATCTACCACTATTTGAGTGTAGCGCCCAAAGTTAAAACAGGGCAGAAGTGGAACCCAAAAGAGCAGGCAGCACTTAGACATAGGGACATCGTAGGCCTGGTGCAGCATGGGCATGGGGGCTTAGGGCTGTGTGCAGGGAAACGGTAGTCAAAGAGATTCATCATCAGGAGGAGGCAATAGGATGTGCGAGGGCAGTTTCTCAGGCAGAACAAGGGCAGTGGGTGAACTGGGAGAGGGTAGAAAAGAGAAACTGGGGTGGAGAGATTTGTGGAGTATGGAGGCAGTGTTAGTCAGTCTCACCCAAGGGTGACACGCTTTGCGACATAACCAAGTGTTGAAATGTATGGCAGCAGCAGTTGAGGGAAAACACAAATTGTCTTTGTACGTCAGGGAGAAAAGGCTAGGATAAGGGAGCATTCATGCAGGCGAATGAAGAACACTTGGACAACTGTGCCAACGGAGATAGTAAGCACTAGCTTAAGACCCGACTTGCAGTTGTGGTCAGAGGTGCGGAAACTATTTGATTTTACTGAGCTTACGGTCCCCTGGGAAGACCGAGCTGACGAGGCAAACGAGCAGAAGAGGTTTAGATACGTGGGGATGGCAGTGGAGGCAGAACAGCGAGGTTGGACGGCTCGGATACCGACTGTGGAAGTTTGTTGTCGAGGGTTTGTAGCAAAGTCTGTTTTCGCACTGCTAGGAGAGTTGGGCATTGGAGGACGGAGCTTAAAGAAAAGCAGTTAGGAAGATGTCTCAGGAGCAAGCGAGTGGTTGTGGATGAAAAGAAAGTACACAAGTTTGAGCTTTGTTTGGCCTGTGTAGTATTGAGGTTTGCTAAGCACAGTGTCAGTTAGTCAAATAGGCTTTGCTCTCAAACAAAGCCCCTTTCCCAAATCAGTCAGGGGTAACCCGTGTTCGCCCTAGAGTATGGCAAGGGAGAGTAACAGCTTATCCTGTGTATTATTGATAGTTATCAATAATGAATAAGCCTATTTACTTACACATTTACTCTATCTGCAATTTTCCCCAGAAATCCTCTCTAGCATTGGCAGCAGTAACATTGTTACTTTTCGCTGATATGTTTTGTCCTGCTCATATTTATTCTTCATAATACTGTTCTTCTTGAGAGAAAAACATGTTAGTAATCCATTTCTTTCCTGTAGCTCCCAGTTCAACGGTCAGCAGCATATGTTTACATAACCCCATGAATGTATTTATATTTACATTATTGTTTTTAATGTTTTAGCATTTTTACAATTTTTTATTTCTACAATTTTTATTTCCTTTTCCTCGCCGAATGCTATTACTTCACCTAATTTCCCCGTGTGGATCAACAGCTTCCTTTTATGTCGAATCCGCTGCTCTAGATCTGTCCATGTTGCATGTAATTGGCTATATGTTACAAACCCCACCCCTTTTATTTGCACGATCATAGCTGGATTGGAAAGTCCTGGGTTGACAGAGCGAGTTGTTCGTGTGACAGGTTGGTCGGGATTGCCAATGGCTTGAATAGTATTTGCAAATAATTCTTAGTGTTTTATTTAACATCCTTGGAGTACCAGATGGGTAACCCGTCCATCACAAAAAAAGCTAAATAAATTGACTCTTAAAACTCCTGTGTACTGTAATGAATTATGAATGTGTACCTGTGGCGCCCAGAGGATGTCCTTTAGAGATGAGGCCACCACTGGGGTTGATCACAAACTTGCCACCGTATGTGTTGTCCCCTCTGTCAATAAGCGCTCCTGCTTTACCTGTGGTGGAAATAATAGAAATAATATCAAGAGTATAAGAGCATACCATAACATAATCAGTACAGCATAATATTCTAACATAACATATAATATCAGTACAAGCATGCAATAGACACTCCTATTCCACAGTGGTAGAGGATAGCACCTCCAGACCCATTACTGTTCTCTCAAACGCAGAAATGGGAATTCAGAAGTGGAAAACGCTCCACCTATCCACTCCCTCTCTAGTCCTCCAATGGTTCAACAGTACGTTTTCAGAGCTATAGACTCACCCTCTGGGCAGAGCCCCAGGGCCTCATATGTAATGAGCTCATTGGCTGAGAAGCAGTCGTGCAGCTCGACCACATCAACGTCACTGGGCTTCAGACCCGCAACCTCGAAACACCTCTTAGCTGCCAGCCGGGACATGTCATAGCCCACCTGGAGGGAAGAACACAAACAGTCCGGGGCCTCATTGACGGGAACAAAGCACATATTTCTGCCTTGACAGCTAAGCTCTTCCTCATAAACGCAACATTAACACCCTGGTCTGAGTATATAATAAAAACCTGAGATTGCCAGGGAGTATGACAACAGGTGATAACTTTGCAATAAGACCAGACTCAACCTTGACCCCTGCTTGTCTATAATATTGCTTTAAACCTCCCTGATTTGCAATCCCATTCAAATCCCCTGATTTGTGTTTGTCTTAGTTAGTCGGCGTCCTGTCACTTGATATGGGAACACAACTGTCTACATCTAGTTATCTTCTATCTTTTAGCTATATTAGAAGAAAACTGGTACAAAAGTTTACTTTCTCTGTGAATAAGTATTGCTTATAGCAAAATAATGACAAGAAATGTGGACATCAACACTATCTGGTTACTCTGATAAGTCATATAGAAGCCCTCAGGCAAAGCAACTGGGCTTTTAGAAAATTGGAAATGGAACAGTTTTTTACAATTTTGCTATTTTTGGAGTTGTAATGGAAAAGTAATATAACAAGTAGTACAACAAATCACTGCTTCCCTGATGCTTCCATTTGAAATGAGCAACCAGTAATGAGTAACAGAAAACATAACAACCCAACACTGATAGATAAGGCCAGGGAGTTTGAATGCATTTTTTGTCATGTTTGCTTAATTCCATATTGACAGGAAGTATGAGGGAGGCAGATGACTGACAACAAAAATCACAGGCTGGATTCCAACAGAGGATGTCGAGTTTAAAAGTATAGGATCTTTTTTCCATCTCCATATGGAAAATTTCAGCCTGAAACTAGGCTTGATCCATGTCTGTGAAACCATCCATGTGAGCATCAAGAGAAGGGTTGAGTACAGTGAATTTTCAGTAAAAGGTATCCCAGGTTTCTCACCATCTTCATGCAGCTGTTCTCTTCAAACGTGGTGCTGAGGTCCGTCACCATCTCCTGGGCCAGGATCTCCACTGCCTGGCCCTCCAGACCATGACTCCTGACAAAGTCCTCGCTGGCCAGGACTGCTGCTCCAGCACCATCTGATGTAGGGCTGATGGGAGAGGGAGAGCAAGAGGAGCGGCCATAGTTTCGTTAGGAACTCAGGTGACCTTCAGAGAGACATAACTTCCAAAATATGGAAAGTGAAAAGCGTGACTGATCAATTCAAAGCTCAGAATCTGCGCTTCCATCAAATGAAAATGACTACTACTTGCTAGCCTCCGTCACGGCATAGCTACATTCGTCTACGGTGGACTTTCTGACCAATTTGGAGATTTTCAAAAGGTAAGACAACACAAACAGGTGGCGGTATAGGTTTGTGAGCCTCTTACCAACACTGCAGGAGAGTGAGGAACTCAAACACCTTCCTGGAGTTAATAATCTGCTCCAGACTATATTCCCCCTGGAACTGGGAGTACCTGCGTGCACGCAAACATTTGAATTTACAACGGTCAAAGGACAGCACAATCACATACTACTTATAGTTCAGGAATGCACTCAATAGAAGTACGAGTAACGTGCAGATTTACTGCATCCATCCGAATAAAAACCTGTGCATCTTATGCTAAACAGCAATAACATACTGTACTACTGTATATTACTGCATTAGTAGCATCTAAAATGTATGAGCAACAATAGTCTGTAGAGTTAACTGTGTCTTACGGGTTGTTGGTGGAATGCTTGTGGTTCTTCCATGCGATTTTGGCAAAGTGTTCCGGTTTAGTGCCTGGAAAAGATCCAGACATCAACGCAAACCATTTATTTGATACGTTCACATGAAGCTAACTGCACACCTCTGAGAAAAAACCCTTAAGACCCTAGTAAAGATGTGAACACGATGCAGGTCACAACCAAAACTACCATTGTAAGCTTGCCCCCTATTTAACAATCCAGTTACCATATTTCTCCATGTGCTCCCTGCCAGCGTTGCCAAACATCTGCGGTGCTGCTGGGGCTGCCGTCAGCTCATAGCGGTTGGCCATCACCTCAAAGTGCTTGTCCATGGGATTGGTCCTGTCCATGTACTACAAGGCAGATATTATTATATACTATTTGTACTTGGTTTTTCACCTCACAAAAAAGACAACAAATAAACTAGAACACAAACAGCTGATATATCAAATCAGTATCAGCTGATATCCTCTTTTCAACCACGCAATGTCAGCTAGCATGCTACAGACAACCAAAAGCTAACAAGCCGACGTATCAATATACCAGAAACGCTAACGCTAACAAAACAGAGCAACGAATATAATAACACATCACAAGCATATAACATATAATATCAACACACATGAAGCTGTTCTCTACCTTGGAGGACAAAGAGCCCCTCTCCATCTTCTCAAACCCAAGGGCAAGCACACAGTCAGCCAGACCTGTAATAAGAGATGAGAACCACTCAAGTGGAGGTCTTCACCAGAGCACATTTGGGTCATTGGCAGTTTAACAGCATAACCTTGGCTTAAGGTAGATTGAAGAGAGTGATGTGGAGTGGCAACTAGTTTCAACCAGAGAAATGATCAGCTTAATTTCTGTGTAGGTAATGCTAGAGACAGTGTGCCAAATGAGTATCTATATATCTTCTTATTCTTAACATTATTCATCATAAAATGTAATGCAAGTGAAATATAGTGCAATTACTCTGCGTATTATAGGTGTTTGAAACCACAATATATAAAATCCACTTTCTGCCTCACTCACCTCCCTGGACCAGCTGGCGTGCCATGAAGAGGGCCGTGGAGCCTGTGGAGCAGTTGTTGTTGACGTTGACGATGGGGATCCCAGACAGGCCCAGGCTGTGGTAAATGGCCCTCTGCCCACATGTGGAGTCCCCTGGAAGGTAGGGGATGAGAAAACAGGCACTGGGTTATATTTACTCAGCATGAGACTTAGATTTGCTTTTTGATATAAAGCAAAAGAAAGAGAACACAACCAGCACAATGCAAGGAACTTTACAGAACTATTTACAACATGTATAAAAAGGTACACATCTACACACTACACAGTTTGCCAAGTGAGAGCAGTGACAGCAAATACATTAAACTACCAAAGTCGTAGTACCCCAGCACTTCAATGGACTGAACAAAATGTTGGCTGTGCAAACAATATTCAGATCCAACACAGCAACAGGCTCTTACCATAGACATACCCTACACAGGCTTGTTCAATGGCAGAATATGGGACTCCTGCATCTGCTAAGGCCTTTTGACCTGAATCACAAAGGAGGCATAAGAAGATGTTGTAGTACACGTAAAACACTATCCATTTCACATGCAAGTATTTTGATATAATATATGTAGTATGACGGCACAATGTCCATTATCTGTGGTGTGGTAGACGTAGGTGATAGAAAGTGTTGAGCACCTGCTTCCTTGGCCATATCAGGGTAGTCAAAGTCCTCTCGGGCTCCAGGCTTCTCAAACTGCAAGCAAAAGAATTACAGGGTCAGTGCCACTAGACCTCAGCATTCACGTGCTTTTCCTACGTCTTTGACTAATTCGATTTATATTAGTGACCATGTTGTGCTATCGCTTGTTGTCGTTAGATTACATGAAACTTTAATCATCAAGATGGAAAAGTCAGCTTTGACGGCATTACAGATTTTTTTCTGGGCATGAGGGTGCATTTGTTGGCTTGGAACTGATAGTAGTACCACAATATGAGGCTAATTTATATTAAAAAAAATTTTTTAAAAAAGGTCAAATAAACATTGCATGAGTCCAAAGTGTAAAAAGTCTGTCACCCACTGCCAATGAGGCTTCAGGTTGTGCAATAGTGACACAAATGGTTTACTTATCAGAATTATCTCACTAGGGGCCCTAGGGTAAGCGTGTTCAATGCTAGTTTTACTAATGTGACAAAGTGTGGTAAATATGAAGATATAAACAATATGTCAAATCCTTGCATGACACATAGTGGCTATATGTGAGACATGAAACATTGCACCAGAAAGTACAGTTGTACGTTTAGGTATAACACTTTCTCAGAAATATCACATAACAGTATTAAATTATAGGCCAGATTGTTTAACTTAATCTCAGATTGGTTCTAATCAGAGTTTAGTAAAAAAAAAAAAGAGAAAAAAAAGAAAAACGGTCTAGTTGTGTGCCATTCCACTGGAATAATACAAAAGGTTATTTTGTTCTTCTGAATGGGGATATGGGTGCAGTCAAGAGCACCCAGCACCCCTGGAAATGCAGCATGCCTGAAGAATCCAGCTGCTGTTAATCCCTGATTAAAAGCAACATGATTCAAATTAATCTAGATTTAAAGTAAAAACTAAAATGATATTTAAAGAGAGGTTTAAATTCAGTCTTGCTTAGTTTCAAACTAGGTTTAAAGTTTGGTGCAACATAATTCAATGATAATGATTTCAACCCGTTTAAAAATGAATCCTTGTCAGTGCAATCACCCTCGTACATTTAGGATGACCCTTATCTTCCTATCGGTGCTGCATGACCCTTCACACAGTTTCTAAACTGACCATGAAGTATGGACTTACATAACCTAGACCTTCATAGTAGATACAAGTAACGTTAAGAAGTATGTCCCTGACGTTACTCAACTTTCAAGGAAAACTAAAATGCCACTAGTTACATTAATGGCCAAACAAATTGAGCTTTTTACCAAAGACTGCTTGTCTGTTTGCTAACGTTAGCTAGCCTGCTGAGCTGCCAAATCATAAACATATTGGTGTACCGTTAGCTCAATTAACTGCAATAACTGATACCGATGGGTGTTCATAGTTCAAGACCAAAACAACAGTAAGTGAGACAGCAAGAGGAACTGGCATCTGGAAAGCAAATCTGAAGTTAGCTAACTGTGAACTGAACTAGAAGTCTTTTAAGATCTCCCGTGTGGACCTCCGGGCTGAGACACTGTAACCTTACATACCTTTGTCATCCCTACACCGATGACAAATACTCTGTGGTTGTTTCGAGGTGCCATAGTCGCTCTTCTCTGGTGGCTGGGTCGAGGAAGACACCGATGGAAAAGCAGGAGCACTGACAGCTTCCACAGCTCCTCCTCGTTTCGAAACAGCTTCTTCTTCTTGGGTTTAATGGCTGGTTGGCATTTGGAGCATTACCGCCACCTATTGAACTGGAGAATCTTCTATCTAGCGTTTCTTATTGTCTGTAATATCTCATCTAGTATTTCCCCCCTACATCTTGATGCAGAAGATTTTAAAATCATTAGAGCTGCACTAGAGTCTGAACAAATCTGTACTCCCTCTACCCACTGTAATGCCAAGAGCATTGCCATCGCTATTTTACTACATTATTTTCCTCGCGTTAACATTTAACCCTGGTACACTCAATGCAACAGAACCCAACACCACAGTTGCATAATCCAATACTGACCTGATTAAAGCAATGTATAGTTTTCAAAGAAAGTCTATCAGCTCCCCACACAATACCTGTTAAGCACCTCATCACATAAATACCTTTTTGGATTTCTCTTCCCTCTTCCATGTCATGAAAGGATCAAACTTCACTCCAGAAACTTAAACCCCTACTCTTTCTCATCTTTTAGAAGAAAAAAAAATGCTGTGTTTTATGCTGTCTTCTTGATGCACGAGTGAGAGCTCTTACTTCTTCCTCCTCTCTGGTTATGCAGACAGCTAGGCTCAATCCCAATGTCCCCCCTAAAGCCTAAACCATTTTTTTTTAACGCTTCCGGGCTTCCCCAGGTAACCCCGTATTGAACGTCACAACGCTATGAACTGTGGGCAATTCCCTCAGGCAAAGTCTGCAGAGATGCGGACTTACGGAAAGTGTGCATAAAGGGCTCAAAAAGTCTGCGAGAGAGCCCTCATGCACTTGACGATTTGACAGTGGGACAGCCCTAAACCCTCGCGCATTTAGCGGGAACGCGCCTCAAAGTCCGTGAGTCCGTGAGGGTGGACATTGGGATTGGGCTCTAGTTACCTTTGCTCAGGCATATCCCACAATGCAATTCTCAATTAGATTGAATGGGCTCCAGTAACGTAAACAATAGACCAACTGTAAGGGGTCTGGAGACACTGGGCTCATGAATGAGAGCCACAACTACAACCACTATAGATGATAACACCCACAGTACAGACACATCACAATATGACTGAACTGAAAATATTAAAATCAATGAAGGAAATGCATGTGTTTTTCTATTTGATTTGGTTGGTTGTCATCTTCAAGACTTACATTGTGTAACATGAGCTGCCATCACCTCTTTAGTACTTAACTCACAACTAAATCCCTTACTTTTCATAGTACTAACAACATTTTTTTTTCAACCTTCAGTTCTGCGGCACTGAAAAGTCCCGTCCAAGCCAGTCAATTGTGCAAAGAAATACCTTAACTCAAAAATATTTTTTCACTCAATTTTATTGAGGCAGAGAAAAAAAAAAAAAGCCTTGTCCATTGAACATGCTCCGTGCAAAATGTGTGTATGGACATCCCATCCTGTTAATTGTAAACCGAACCACGCTGCCTCAGCTTTTGAAGCACCCTTGTTACCAGAGATCATGCCTGTGGATATTTGGCCGCAGTGTTCGTCATCCCATCACTTGGGTTTGTCACATGAGGACATCAACACTTGATGAACTGGTGTGTGACCTCGTATATTCCCACCGACTCACTGACTTTCTCATCATAGTCTGTCCAGTCCTGAAATGTATTCAAAGGAAGCTATGAGAGAAATGCCCGTACTGATACTTTGTTTGTACAATGGACAAAGTGTTCAAAACTCAAACTCTCTGAACGTGCTGTACAGCTGTAATCCCTGCAACACTCACTTTCTCTTGCAGGTTGATTTCAGGAAACTGTGACCCAGACTCTGCTCCTCGTGCAGAGAAGCCAGCCTGTGGATTTAAAAGCAGTCACTCACATGACATCATCATCTTGACCAGTTCACAGAGTTTTCTAACGTTGCCTTGAGTCAGTGACATGATTCAGCATTATTTCAAGCCCCAGTCTGGGATATTTGAGTAATCTACTATGGGTGTGTACACAGATGCTTCTGGGGTAGGACTCGTTGATCAAAGGCAATCTTTTTACAACTTTCATATAGAACCATTTTTAAAAGACAGGTCTCTTTTGCTCCAAGGTTTAAAAACCACACAAATGCACCAAAAAAGAAAAGAAAAAAAAGCTTCAAAATACAATTAACACTGTACAAAAGTCACACACTTCCTCCACCCCTTCCTCTTTTACCCAAGCATGAACTCCTGCCTGCATTACTCACACCACACCTGTCATTTATTCACTCATCAATCAAATTAAAGTCTGGTGTTCGGTATGGTCACTTCTCCACCCACAGGAAGTGACGAATCAAAACTTAAGAGCAAAATCCAAACTGTCTAGATTTCTACTGCCTGCAGTTGAGTCGGTAGTGATACATCAACGACAAACTCTTACACACAGTAAATCATATCTAGTCAAGCGACGGCTCTCACTTGTGGTTGGAAGTCGACAGGCTCTAGACCTCGACACTCAAACTGCACCATCGTCTTAAAGCGCTCGTTGTCCTCAGCCTTCAAGACAGCAGTCGCACAGCACCATGGGAGAGACAGAAGACATCATCTCAACATCAACGCAGATTTTTAAAAAATACATGGATTTTTAAGGGGGGTTTACGCTTCACTACATCCTTGGTTAAGAGAACATGTTTATATGCCGTTCATACAGGTGAGACTATATACAAGAAAAATAACACTTTTAAGTTTCAAGTATGTTAGGTGCAGTTAGGTTATTCTTTAGTTCAGGTGCAATTAATTTGGACTAGGAGTGAATTAGCCCCATAGGCATGTGTTTAAGAGTAGACTTTGATTGTATGGTTGCTCACATTGTAAGGTGTGATTGTGTCTCCCAGGATATCTGTAAGGAAAAGGTGTGTAAATGTTATCACGCTCATGTTGGAGCTTTCAGAGATTTCACCTCAGGAAAGTAACAACCAAACGTCACACATGATGTGTTAGCTCATACCGATGGAATTTTCCCTGGAGCAAAGTTTACACTTCTGCACCATGCTGGCGCTGCCTCTTCCTCCTTTTAGTGGCACGCTCTCCTGGGGACACAAATATAAGACAAGATGGATGGTGGGAGTGTGTTATAATAGCTTTACTGAATGTTTATGGACACAATGATAACCTTGACCTTACCATGAGGGTTACATACTGCCATTTATCAGGAATCTCTCCACAGTTCCCACACTTCAGCTAAATCAAGGGAAGATACAAAGTTGTATTGTTAGATTCATGCAAAGAAAAACTAGCTTGTGAGTGAGTGAGTGATCTAGTACAAAGCCTTTAAAAATATGAAAATACAGGAGTCCCCTCAGCGGGCCCCTTTAAACAATAAGTTCACAAAAGGAAAATGACTGTTAGAAAATCATTACAAAACCACAAAAGTACATTTGAAGGCCATTTAGTCCCTAATAGAGCTTGTTGCAGGTCACCTGACAACAGGGAAAAACCCCAAAGTAAGGAATGAATGAAATGGAGAGACAGGCTGTCTACTGTGTTCACCAGGAGAGCTGGAGGCAGGGCTGCACTGATAAATACAGATGTAAGAAACACTGATAGACAGACAGACAGACAGACAGACAGACAGACAGACAGACAGGTAGTATGCTCATGTGTCATGTGTAAACGTGTTTGTTATGTATTGGGTGTGTGTCCCTATGCTCTGGCAATGATGAAGACAGATATGAGAGAGAGCGCGAGAGATATGACAGCTTGACATCCTACCTTCAGGAACCAGCGGAAGTCGTCGCCCTCTGGTCGCACGTTTGTAACATTCTCCAAAGTGGCTTTGAACTGCAGCCCAAATTTCTGCCACAGGAAGAGCAAGAGGCGCTTATTGAATTCATTCATTCAGTCAGTCATTCAGGCAAACTCGTTTTTGTTTACACCGGAGCATGCTGTAGCGATACATACCACCATTTTGAAGCCTTCCCACTGGCAACTTTGCCTGCTGCCTTCAAGTACTCCTCTTAAGCTCCTATTTCTGACTACTAGAATCGTAATCACGACTAGCGGCGCATTCAAGTGATTTTGGTTGGAAATAAAAACAAAACAGCATGTAGCAGATCTGCTACTGGTGGATGTTGTTTTCGAAAGCGAGCAGCATAACTGCTGTGTACTACAGTGGAAGAATGGAGAGAAAATCCGCACCGTGCTTGAATGTATTTGTCAAACGATATATACTGTATACATTACTTTTCCCACGAGTTATGATACGGCCTCCATGCTCTCGGTCACCTAAATGTCCCACCTCGATAGCGCCGGTAGCACACAAAATCTCGACTTTCCCACTCTTTTTTCCCCACTATGTTGCTGATTCGTGTTGTGAATTGATATTTCCGTTAGCATGTTGAATAGAGCATAACTTCCGCAGTCACAGCGCCCACAAGTGGACAAACTGGACACACTGAATGGGAACTGAAGGGCAACGAACAGGCGCATTTCAACTAGCAACTAGTGTCTTCAGTGTCTTACCCCTTTCAGAAATACCGTATCGTAATATCACGAGACAACACTCGGCTGCATCAGTTTATTGACCTTTATTAATCAATAGACAATGGTATTTGTTATAAATCATCCAACGCCGCCACGCCAATCCAACAGCCATGCTCTACAAATCATTCACTCAACAATTGCACTATACACAACAAATACAGCACATGGAATAGAAAAGCTATTTGACGGACAGCGTTTAATTATTCCATTTTTAAATGGAATAACGTTTATTTGTGTATACTTTAACCTGAGGCAACTTTGCAGAGGCATTGTGGTAGGTCTTTGTCTTTCATGGCCACACGCCTGGCGTGATTGGTATTGCTGTACTCCTGGTGCCCCGAGCACACCTTTTCTAACTTCTCTGCATTAAAATGGTAGTGTCAACCTGAGTATACATAACTAACACCGTATGTTTATTCAACTGAGGGTTGAAAGTTTGTGTATGGTCGCAAAATTTGCTTCCTTCATATTAGGGAACATTGCAAAACACGTCAATAATTTAGGCAAATTTCAATTAGTGTCTAGGATGAGGACATGTTCAGTCACCCACAAAAAAGTATCTGCATAAACAAGTTTTGTTCAGGACAGTTAATATTACACAGCATTGGGCCATTGACCAGAGGAAAAGCTGTCCCAAAAAAACAATAACACCAATCACATGCACTTCTCCACCTTCGCTCAATTACCCCAGAACTTCAAGTCATTTCATTAAAATTGTCATTTTACATGTGGCAATCAGAACTGTAAAATCATGTAGTGTGGCACCATGCTCTTGCAGGCATTATGCAGACTGAATGAGGTGGAGAGGTTGTCCGTGTTAAACATCATGTGTAATGCATTATACAGAACACAGTGAAGGAACTCAAAACACTGACAGGAAACACTCCCAAGATTGTCAACGGAAATACACAGCGCAGTCATAGATTTTTCAACTCATCTTCCAATCAAGTAACTTCTGGTTTAGAGCCCATCCAAACATGTTCAAATTCCCCAACCATAAGGGGTTCAAGTTTCATCAGACATAAAAAAAATAAAATAAAATAAAGAGGCTCCCCCTCTTTTATTCAGTATCTGAAAGAACTTCCACGGAGCAGCAGGGGATACATAAAAACCTTTGAAATATGGGAGGCAAACACATAGGGCCACTTTTAACCCATGGTCTCATCGCAAAAAAAGCAAGAGCTATCTGTAACCCCCCTGACAGAAATCTAAATCAAGTCCAACAATTATAATAAAAGGAACTAATAACAAGAGTAGTCATAATTATAAAGGCATTGCAATTCTTTCTGCATCTCTTTTGTTCCATTTCCCCCCTTAAATACAGTGACGCCCACAGGCATTATATACAGCACTACGCCCACACCCCCCCTCTGCCCTGAGAAGAGGTGAAGCGAGGTCAATGTGGCCGGCTGCTGGACTCGGATGTCCGCCGTTGCCGTGGAGTGCTGTGACCGTTCATGCAGCCGCTGTGACGCTTGTTCGGGCCGCCGTTCAGAATGTCTTGGATGTGTTGTACTATCAAGTTGATGGCCACTGCCAGACAAAAAGAGAGTGATGAGGTTACACAGTAGAGGCCTCCTCAAGAGCCAGCTTGTCCAGTGCAATCTTGCCACATAATAGCATAATACATAACCACAATTGTCAACATTGTAATCAGAGTGTGACATTATCCACGGGACGACGACAGGCCGTGAATATAACATCCTGGGCTTACCAAGGTTATCTGCTCCTCGCGGAATGATCACATCTG
The DNA here is from genome assembly GCA_900660455.1 of Gephyroberyx darwinii. Lineage (NCBI taxonomy): Eukaryota > Metazoa > Chordata > Actinopteri > Trachichthyiformes > Trachichthyidae > Gephyroberyx > Gephyroberyx darwinii. The sequence continues at coordinate 8,476 of CABFOQ010010462.1, read as the reverse complement.
CATACTTCTTGGTCTGGGAGGAAAGAAGAGTTCATCACAACCAGGTATACAAACAGGAATGCAACTACAGATGCTGGACAAGCTTGCAAAGGCACTCACTGGTAAACAGAATTCCTCAAAGGCCGGTTTAACAAAAGTTATGTACTGCGTCAGCACCTGCTCCAGGTCCCGACCGCGCTCACTGATGTCCCTTAGTACTGAAACAAAGAAAGCCCAGAAAAAAAAGACGCACCATTAGAAACACCATGTTTGTTGAAATCTAAAAAAAAGAAGAGCAAACTGAACCATCCAGGTCAAACTACACCAACACCCAAGCTACAATTACATGAGTCAGAGCTGCAGATTCAGTATCTGTATCTGGCTGGCACCGATCCAGACCCCAAGTGCATTTATGGCCAACTGTCCTGAAGCTGTCTAGATGCCAAGACTTTAATGACACGATGCAAAATGTAATGATACTTTTCTGATGACAGGAAGAGTTTCCAGGGATGGAATTCTTTACCATCTGTGACAAGCTACGGTGTCTCCGTCTGTGCCGGGTCTGCTCAACCTCCGATTGCGGAGGAGACACAAGCTGTGTATACAAGCCAGCTGGAGACAGCCAGAATAACACCGCAACTGAAAATTTGTCGCTTTCACTTTTAAGGATAAAAAAAAAAAAGAGGAATTAATATCGCTGTATGCTGTGAACAGGACTTTGAGAAAGAAACAGTTGTAATGCTGTGGTTTATGAAAAAGCAATAGTTTTCTTGTATCTGATTGATCGTTATAGTCGTCAATGCATCATTTGATCATGGGACTAGAAACAAATAATTGATCCACAACTAGGCAATAGAAAATGACACCTAACAGTTCTGATTAGTCCCACTGATTCTGACAAATTGACGGTGCTGCGTCTGTAATCCAAGTGCACGTACCGAACCTTGGACAGACACCCCAGCAACAACCACACACCTCTACGTGACAGCCGTGTATCTGGGTCCGTGTCTACAAACAGCTTCATCTGAAAGAGGTCCCGGATGTCCTGGGCGTAGAACATCAGGATGCCCTCAAACAGGACCACGTCGGCTGGGTACACAGTCACAAATTCTTCTTTCCTGAAACACAAGATGGCCAACAACCCTTTTCACTGACTATTGACTCACTGGCATCAACCACAACCATTTAGCAAACATGCCAAATTTTAACAATCAAGTTTTAAATTAAGTCTAGGGATATTAACCTGTTCGAACAGGAATAGTCCTAATAGGTTATGCTTCCACTCTAAGGTGTTGTGACAGGAAGGACGGGTGCTCACCTGGAATGGGTGACAAAATCATAAACTGGAATCTGGACAGTCTTCCCCTGCAGTATCTGCCTGAGCGTTTTCATAACCAGCTCATTGTCAAAGGCATCTGAGGACCAGAAAAAGACCAATTGTTCGTTGTTAATATCACATTACCGAACACCAGTTACACCAGCCCCGTGTGCGCACGTGGACACATGTGCAGTAAAAGAAGAATCCCTTTCGTTTAACAGCTGTTGGGTTCAGTCTCCTAGCCCTAGAACAGCCACCTCTGAGAAGGGCTTGCTGACTGGGGGATTTAGATCAGCTGAGAAAGGAAGCAGAGGCGAGAGGGGCAAAAGCCGACTCCAAAAATGGATCGGATATGCCTCTGCCAAAACCTGTTTGGGAAATTATCAGCAACGTGGCAGTAAGGCAAGGCGCGGTGCACGCCAGCCCCATTTAGAAGATTAAGTTTCATTGTCAGTTTCAAATTACAAGGGCAATTTGCATTTTACCAATTTGAATCCAGGTTTGTGCATTTGAGGACTCATAGGTTTTAAGAATGTCTTGCGTGGCCATCTCCCTCTTTTTGTCCTTCAGTCTATTCCACCACTGCAAATCTAGCTTACGCCATTATCTCAGCTTCCCATGGCCTGGCCACATTGTACAATATCAGCCTTTATTTTTCCTTATTGGTAAAACCCTGGGGCAGACTCGGCCATTCTAAACGCCACAAAATGTACAGCTGTTCAGACAGACTGGCTTTCAGTTTACAAAGCTATGTGGAAAATTTCTGAAAGAGTCATACTCACACTGCAACTCTGCCTACACAACAATTCACTGGCTTAAAAAACAAAAACAAATCAAAACCATGACTTATGGCAAAGACTGTGACAGACACATATACTGTAAGCAAGCTAAACTTTTGGTGCATGTATAGTACATGAGCTGTGCCACTGATTAACCAGTGTTTTGCGTACCTGGATGATCAAAGTTAAACTGCCCCTTAAGAGCCTTGGCCTTCTGCTCGGGGGTGAGCTCCCTGTAGAAACTGTCCTGGCTGAGGATAGCCACCTGCCGCTGGTGGTGGTCAATCTTGTTCTGGCCTAGCAGCTCCATGATCTTCTCACACACAGATGACTGCAGAGAAAATGCACAAAAAGGGAAGAAAATCAATATGTCTGATCCC
>CABFOQ010010454.1:2688-28878 GCA_900660455.1 Gephyroberyx darwinii | reverse complement strand
AAAAAGCTTAAATAAATAAATGTGCTTGCTTTAAATGTCTTTTAATGCCTCATGTAAAGCACTTTGAACTGCCTTGTGTATGAAAGGTGCTATACAGATAAACTTGCCTTGCCTTCGTTCCCCAAAATACCTCTTAGCTCTTCGGGCTAGCTAGCAGTAACGTGTTAAACTGCTGCTGGTTAAAGCTAACTTCTGACAATGGTCTCCAAAGTACAAAGTCTGGCGCTTCAGAGCACGAACCCTGTCATCACCGCCGAGAGCGCTGATCAAAATGTAGAGCCTGTCAATCCAGAACAAGTGGAAAGATCGGGCGGGGATAAAGGTCTGTGCTTTTTCTTCTCTCGCTCTCTTTCTGGCTAAATTGGGAAGCAGCAATCGTGCACAGACATAATCCCTCTTTCTTTACCTTCAGGGGCAAACACATCCCAAGATTGCGATTGCCATGTTGAAGTCCTCCCCGCCGCGCTCCCGCCACCCTGCTCCCAACTTTATCAGCGATGGCAGCCGAGTGCGTCTCTGCACGCCTCCTGACACAAGTCCTAATCAGTCGGCGATAAAAAGGAAATGCTTGACAAAGTGCCGGCTCACTGTAATTTGATTTGTTTTCTCGCTCTGAGATGAAAGGGGAACTCTTTGTTTCTTTGTCTGTGAAAGAAAGAGGCTTTCAATCTCGCTGCCAGGAATGGAAAGCAAAAGCATGTAAAAACAACAACAAATGGAAACTGTGAGCGAGACCGGCCAGACTGTGTGGTTTCATGATAGTGGCTGCCCGACATGTTAGGGGCTTGTGTGTCTGCCACAGAAGCCGATTACGAGCGGGCTCTCCAGCCGCCACATTCATCCCCTCTGATGTTCAAGCCAATCACTTCAGTGTGAGGGAGAGAAAAATACGATTTCATGTTCATGAAGACGGGGAAATTTCAGTTCTGAATAGCTCGAATTGAATAAAGGGAAACAATTGTTGATGAAACAATAAGCGGCTGGGTTGTTCCCGCACGGCAACAGTCGGCTCTCACTTCCCCTGCATCGGGGTTATTCAATTTCAGGGCTTTTTGCCTTATTTGTTGTTTGTGTTCCAGTCTCCTCTGTGTTGAGGTTTGATGTCATTTGGTTTCATCTCCGTTTCTGTTTTCCTTTTTCATTAACCATTTATATGAGCAGATAAACTAAACCTGGAAACCTACAATAAAGATGATACATAACTTTAACAAACCCTTTATCAAGACAACCGGTTGAGGTGGATATTAAAGTAAGGCAGCAGGGTTGGAAAAATTACTTTCAAACTGTGATCCATTCAAGGGTACTGACTAGTTACATCAGGAAGGTCCTCCGCTGGAATACTCAGTAATGTAATCTCATTACTTTCAATTACTTTTGGATGAATTCACCTCAGCAGAAATCAACTGTTTCAAGACAAAGTTATCCTCTCTCTCTTCAATCATATTTCTCAATAATCCAATAAAGTATCATTATGTTATTACTGAGCTTTCAGCGAACCGTCAGGTCAGTGGGAAATGGCAGAGTGAACATGTGACATTTTCTAAAGTTTCATACTGAACATTTCCCCTTGCCCTTTCCCTGTCACACCTCTAATGGCTTCATCATATCATCATGTCATCATGTCATCATGGCTTGAGGAGCTTGGAAGCAGGTGAGAAACAACAGTTAATGGAGCTCTAATGTGGTCAAGAGAGTGAGAACATGGTTTGGCGTTGGTGTGAAAAGCTCATGCTATGGGTTGGAAAGGGAGACACCTTCCTTCCTCCCCTTTCCTTCCTAAAGCCCCACGCCTTCTTTCATTTTCTCTCTTTCATTTCAAAACTCATATATCATTTGCGCCTGCCAGTGTAGCTCTGCTTAGCCAACGTGGAGCGAGACAGTTGAGTCATTGAATGTGTAAATATTGTACTTAATCTATCTAATGTAGCCTGGACATCTTCCGAGACTGGATGCTGACTCAGCGGTAAGTCATGTTGTGTGCAGCGTGGTGCAGAAACAGTTTGGTGACAGACTGTTAGCAAACAGATTCTAGTTCTGACCGGTTAAGTCACATTGAAACCCATTGTAAAAGACCTGTGACCACAGTTCAGTTCATAATGGTACTTATCTGTCGCTTAGCAACCACCAATGACTGAACGGAGAATAACTAATCATAATTGTAATTATTGTTTCTTTATTAGCAATTAAAAATAAAACATTTATGTTCTTTTCTCATTAAACTGATGTGTCATTATAGAAGCAATAAGAACACGGTGTCATGCTTTACAACATGAAGCAAAACCTCTTCACTGTTCTACAAGTCACTGTATAGCGTAGCCTCTCGTGGCATAACAGGGCATTAAATAATCAATATCTTTTATCAACCGCTATTGGTGATCAGCAGGAATGGCAAGAAATGATGTCGTGGCCCAGCCTCCACCCAGTGACGGTGGCCTGTGATTGACAAAAACAATTAAGTTGCAGTTAGACAAGTAAGCTAGCGATCTTAGAGTCCAGAGAAGAGGTAATATCTCAAGATACAAAATACTGTAACAATCTGCTTTTTCATTTGTCTTGGGCTTTTCAGCCTTCATAGCAAAAATGTCAGAATTTGAAATTCCAATTGGTGTTTTTTTTTTTTGGTGTTTTTTCAAAAACAGAGTGGTATATGGAGAGATAGTATGAGCACGCTTCCAGTTTTGATTTTTAATTGATTTGGTTTCAGTGTCACGCCCGCTTGGTGCCTAAACAAACTGAGGTATCATGCAAACTAAGAACATTTTTACTAATTTTGATATTTGGTGAGTTGCAGTAACAGTGGACACAGTATAGTGTATACTTGTGTATATCTTCCACGGGTTAACACTCAGGTTGCACAGGATACCCTGGAACAAGGCCATTGTAAGTGTATTGTTGTTGGGCTACATTTGTTGCAGCAATAGGCCATGTCACATAAATAATAATCATCTTTTATGTGTTTGTTTTCAGAGGCTTATCATACAAATTACAGGAATTTGTCTCTGTACCTGTCCACATTGTAATTTATTAGTGACCAGAATGGATTTGTGTGTTTAGATAGTATCATCCTTTGCTGTTGGTTGTCATAGTAACAATGCTGCATTGTCTGTCCAGCACCTCTAGCAGCTAGCAACAAGCTAGTAATATGGAAGTTTTGCTGTTGCTTACTCTTGACAGTTGTTAAGATGGCATTTTCTCATCACGGTGCAGCATGCACTTGTCACACGAAACAATGTCAACAACGGAGGAGGGTGGTATATGTCACGGTGTTGAGGAAGCAGGAGTCCTCTTCATTTTGTCCAGGCACCGGTGTTGTCTCGCCGGCTCTCGCCTCCTCTGCTCTTCTTGTCACGAAATAATGGCAAATATGTGCTGCGTGGGAAGTGATGGGAGAAATACTTGTAATCCGATCTGGGCGGTCGAACCGCGTCTCGTTTTCATGCAATTTGAATTGAATTTGAAACCATCCAGGAACGTGGCTTTGAAATTCTGCGTGTTTTTTTTTTTTTGCAACTTGTATCATACATGCAGAAGAGGTTGATTTGATCTGCCTGTCTGAACACAGCATTTCAGCATCCCTCTCAGACAAACATGTATGTATATATTCCACTGGAGGGGTAAAGGGCAGCAGGTAGGCGTTCAGTATCTTGCTCAAGGACACTTCAGCAGGTATGGACACACATAATGGAAATCAAACCAGTGACTTTCTGGTTATGAGACAATTTTTCTAACCACAACTGGATTCATTATTCAGCACACATACCCAAATACTCACCCAAACTGACTGGGTATAATAAAACAATCTATTGACTACCGAAATTGATCATTGAAACCTCCCTCCTTTGTTTTGTTTGTCATTAAAGGGTATTGCGGCTGTCCCGTGGGTGCTTGGTATTCAATCGAGCTGTAGGTATCCAAATGGCAATTTCACCTCAAAACGAAACACACGCCTTTCAAAATTGAGTTGTTTGTCGCTAAAAAAACAATAAAGCTGCCAGGGGGGAAAAAGGCTGTTTGAAGCCCCCTCAGAATTATCTTTCTGAACTCAGCGAGACAGCATGCAGAGAACAAACACATTATTTCTTTATTTTGCTCGCTGCCCAGCATTCAGAGCAGGTTGGAAACCATTATACCAGTACTTTATCCACTGAAGACCGACTGAGCGTTTCAGCCATGCAGGAAATACATTTTAATAAATTATTTTGAGGCATGTGCATGTGGCTTTCATTTTGTGATGTTTGTAACCTCTCTTACTGCACACGGCAGAGGCAAGGCAGTGTGAGGCCCTTTAATGGGATTCATGTGAAAGAGCCCATTAAAATCACAGTAGCTACCGTAAGGCTTTTGTTTTCCGTCCTGAAGAGTAGTGTACTTCGTCTCTCCGCTCAAAATCAACAAGACCGGGCTGTTCTGGTGTAGGGACGATACAATAAGCTAAGCTAATGCACTTAGGTAGTGGGAAATGCTACACAGAACCCTTGAGATCAATGTAATTTACTTCAATGTAAGGACAATACGATATAAACATGGTTTACAACAAATTACTGTTACATCTCAGCATTGAATTTAATCGACAAACATAACAACCATACTTGATGCTATGCTACGTTAGCTAGCATTATTTCTCTGTGCTGTCTTTGCTAACAAATCATTAGAGATTGCTACCCGACTTGGATAATGTCATATGATTATGGCGATTAAGTCCATATTAATCAAACTGAGTATTTATTAGAAATTCAGGCATTGCCATCAATTTAGTCATCAAACAGAACAACCAACTATACTTCTATTTATACTAAACTAAGATTAGCTAGCATCAGTGGCTCACTGCCAATTTACTGGGGAAAAAAAGTGGTTCATACAAAGAATAGCAGTAAACAACCAAACCAACCAAAGTAAACAAACAAATTCAATGGAAAGATCGATGAAATATTACTCAAAAGCAGCTTGTAAACAGTCTGTAGCTGTAACTGGTGTGACACGACCAGAATACTGAATATTTTCCCAGCAGCAAATGTGGCGCCCGGTGGTTGTGAACCGCTGTCTTCAGGGTATTCAGGCTACACACCAAGCCCCTCCCCCTTTCTGTCGCTGCACTTGACGAGCCACGCCTCCAGGCATGCACATTCAGCATGCAACACCCGGACCAGTACAAAAACTGATATCGAGCCCTTTTCTTTACAAAAGCTCTTTTCTGAATCTTTTCCCCCTGAGAGAGTTCGTAAGGACGCCACAAGCAATCATATTCCTTTTAAAGAAGTTTGTCTTTTTTTATTATCTTAAATTAACGTCTGTTTTAAGGACAAACAGTTGATTTCCTTCATTGCACTTGCTGCATAGTTTACATTTCCCCCAAGCACCTTCATGTAGGCGGTTGTGTTGGTCAAGCCCTTGCCCTCTGGTTCACCCTCAAGAAATTTAAAACTCCTCTCTTCTTCACACACACTTTAAGTGCTCTCATTTGCACATAAAAACACTATTCAGCTCCATAGATGAAAAGAAAGTATTTTTTTTAGGATGAAAATGGTTTTGGTGGAAGGAGCTAATAATATTTGTGGGTTGATGTAGCACTGACACATCGCATCTCAACACCTCTCAAAGAGAAAAGGTGAGCTGAAGATATTTTCACTGTTTTCATATATTGTGCCAGACAGCCATTTAAGCATGGATCACAAGCCGGCTATAAAACCTTTCACTGGAAGAGGCAAAGAAAATATCCTTCCCTCTCCTGCAAAAACAATTTCCTACGGCATTGGACAAGGCATGCTTTGCCATCTTGCATCGAGTCAATAAATTCCACTTTGCTATAGCCAATAAAAGAGTCGCTATTACTCAACTCTTGCAATTTCTGAGACATGTGAGAAAAGGCTCAGTGTCTTTACAGGTTGAATTGCAATCATACCCAGAGGGCTGCAGTGGGCAACGTATTATGTATGAAGGAATTGTACGAGAGAAAATAAATGCCACACCATAAAACTCTAATGGAAGAGCAAGTGAAGGAAGACGATGATTTTGGATGTGTGTTGAATACAATGGAGTCAATGCTTTAGAGCTACTTCAATTCCATGAAGTCATTGTGCAGCAATAGGTGCTGCAACCCAATCAAATAACTATAATAACAAATTGACAGTGTGGACTGTTGGAAATTGACTAGACTGAATTCAATCTCACTTTTATAAAGAGCAAAGAAGAGAAAATGCAGATATTGTGTCTTTTTTCTCTGCCTCCACATGGTTTGATTTGGGGGATTTGTCAAAGGGTTTGTGTATGTGTTGGTATATTCAACAAACCAACAAGGTGCCCCCCTAAATATTGATAAATGCCACAATATACACCTGAATGTGAAAGTATGTTTTCTTAGTGAAGGATGAATGGCACGCTGTGAGCTATCTCTATCCTCAATGACACATGCAGCGCTTTACTCCTCCTCCAAGTCGACTTATTTCATTTGCCACAGCTTGTGAAGTTTGAAAGTGAAGCGCGAAAAGGATTCTTTCAAATCTTTCTCGAACAAACACCCCTCAAGACCCGAGCCTCCCATCCTGCTGTGAATTATGTTGGAATGGAGAAAATATGGGGACAGCTGTGAATCTGTGATAGACGCTCGGCTAATTCCAGCGGCGCACTCAAGCTCGCATTGTGTGAGAAACTAAAACAGAAGGGGAAAGAAAGGATTGCGAGAAACACTGCGGCACATATTTAAGGGATATTTTGCTTTGTTAGAGGATTTCAATTTCTGAGCCCACATACCTCCACATGAATTCATGGACAGCCTTCAGCCTTAGCTTTTTCTGGGTGTTTGTAGTCAGCACTGGCACGTTATCAATAACTGTGAACAGAAAAAAATCATAAACTAGCAGTATTATTTTTTATAGATTTAAGAAATGGAAAGCAGGCGAACAATGTCCCTGCAGATACCAAGGTAAACGTGTTAAAAAGTGAAAATGCTGATCAAAAGAGAAAAAGAGAAATGTTGATTTCGTGCTGGTGCAGATCAAGCACAGCGACCTTGCACTGCAAAAGTGTCCATTTCGTTGGAGGCAAAATGACCAAATGGATATAGGCAGGTCATTTTGCTTGCCGTGACATCGCTTGCACTGAGATGGGCAGGGGAGCTCACTAGAGGGGTCGATATAGTGTCAGTATAAATTGGTGGCGCATTTTGGTTTCAAAAATTACACTTTGGCCTCCACCGACTCAGACCATGACTTCTCCAAAAGCAAACAAAGCCCTTTCATGCATGTTTCTTTGCTTTACAGTATATTCTTCTACCAATAACCAACTGAATACAACCTTTTAAACCTCTTAAGTAAAACAAACTATCGGCAAAATGGAAATGGAAACACATTTTACTGTACTACAAAGGAAGCTGTATCTGCACATGGTTATTGTGTGAATCATTGTCTTTCAACACAAAGGTACCCAGGGTGACAGGGATTTTAACAGCTCCATAAATGTGAATTCAACTTAAAATGAGACATCATCTGCCCTTGGTGGCATATTTAGGGTGCCTTCTCCTCTTGGGAGAAGCCTCTCCTCAACCATTACAAAACTGCCAGTGTGCAATGGTTGAGTAGAGAACCTGAGTTGATTGGCAAAAGATTGACGCCAACCCTGCCCATCCAACCACTTTTACAACTGCGGCACTACTGCACCAACACCTCTGGTCTCTCAACTCTCTGCGCCAGTGCTGCAAACTCACACCAGCCCCTACACTTGCACCTTAATGCAATATAGGGCCCATAATAATTTGAGTGCTAGTGGTATGACAAGCTGTTACATGGCCTTGGTTGTAGCGTCCTAACACGCTCTCAAGAGATGCTTGTTGACATTGTTGACTGCCACTGAAGCCCGGCAACCAAACCAGCAGGGCGAATGAAGGTGAGGCTCTCTGGATTATGGAGAGTGAAGAGGCAAGGAAACCACTTCCCCTTGACCTCTTTTTGATTGACAGTTTCCCCCCTCAAACTAAATGAGTCTATTTCCTCCTGGTGAAGGATTAGGAAAGGCTTCATCTTGAAGTGAGCCTGCTCTCATTCAATCTCTACCTTAAAGGGACATAAGCAATATGTACTATACACACACACACACACACACACACACACTGCACTTCCACTGACCTTGCATATTGCACAAATGCACGGTCATCACTCCAATTGGAAAATACTAAACAAATTTTACTTTCATATCAATAGCAAATCCAAATAATCCACAACGTCGGTATTAAATAGTGTAGGTCTGCTTTGTTTAGATGCTCGTTTCTTTTGCCCTAGCTGCACATCAACACAACTGCGACGACCAATGAGATTTTACATCTCTACTGCAGGAAACCAGGGAGGAGGCCAAGATATGCTTTATATCCACTCTCATTTGAGAACAGCCTTTCTATTTAGTGCCGGTCTGGCTTTTAAAGAACACAGCCAAATTCACTCTATAAGTAATGGAGCTAAATCTCGGTGTCTGCAGAGAGTCGGGCTGAACTGCTTGAGCCTGGTCTTGGTCTCGTGCCTATTTTAAATGGGGCTTGTCTTGGACTCAGACACTGTTGGATGACTTCACTTCTTCCCAACTATCTTAAAAATTTCAAGGATATGTTTTTGACTGCCCTTATTATTATTATCCCCCCAGCACTACAACCTTAAGGGATTACATGTGTATGTAAGGGTTCTCAAATTCACTGCATTGATTGGTTGACTGGGTGGTGAAGGGTATAGCACAGTCCTACTGCAGACAGATCTACATCTCTGTTCATCCTTAAGAAACTCCTTAAGCATTATTTTTACATTTGGAAAGACATGTGCACTGTTTATTTCCCATGTCGGTCTCGATTTGCTCTGTCTCGGTCTTGACTTGGCCTCGACTGGACCTGGTTTTGGACTCGACTAAGATGGTCTAGACTACAGCCCTGCAAGATAATCATTCTTATGGATTTGTCTTTTCTTCTATCTTCCCTCTAGCGCTCCTTTTCCTTTTCCAAAAAGGTGAATTATGGATGCAATTTCTTTACGTTGGGGTAGCTGGGCTGCAACACCTTACTGTAGAGTAATTGCACTACCTCACAGCAATGCAGGAACATATTTGGAGGAGTCGGTGAGTGCGAGCGCTGTCGTTCGACTAGTGTGGATCATGAATTATCACAGAATTAAGGCATAGAATATAGAGGGAGAAATAAGTTTGGGTTCAGCCAGTTGTTTTTTAGGTTGTTTCACAAGGTCACAGAACACCTTTCAAACAGGAGGGGGGCAGCAAAATGCTCTTAGTACGTTTGATCATATTTCACTTTCTTTTCCTTTTGAAATTCTCACTTGGGCGGATGAATAAACATTAGAAAGTATGGAGAGTGACAGTTGATCTTTCAGGGGAACAATTCGTCCACTCTGTGTACTTTGTCTGTCATGCCTTTCTGAGTGTCTGCAAAAAGCTGCTGGAAATAATGACTGCAAGTTTGAAAAGTTGATAATGGCAATCTGAAAGGATGTGAAACCATTAAAGGGGCTGCGGAGCGCATGTAGCCTTGATGGGATAAATGCCACGGATCTTAAGTTCAATGGATTCATGACTAATAGTATGACATCGAGGCTTTTAAGATGTATCCATCCTATACCCATCCCTCAAGAACAATTCACATGAACAAACACAATTTGTGTGTTGTTTGGCTTGACTTGTTTTGTTGTCACAGAGACTGGTCCATGGTCTGCAATTTCAAAGCAGTTATTGAAGGCAATGTCGTCTAAATGCTGCTCTTCAACAAAAGGCGAACATTTGAAGAAATAAAACAAACTCTTTCAGTCTAGAACCAGATTATTATAGTGGCTAGACTGTTTCACAAAGATAATTTGTTTCATGGTTGATAGGCGAATTTATAGACTGAGACATGATAATTACATTTAATATGATTAATGTGCTGTGTACGCTTGTATCATTGTATGTTAACTCATTTATAATAACTGTGCATCATTTATATCCATTATATATCTTTTGAGCATTTGTAAATGGTTTAACTATGTACACTGTCTGTAGGTTAACTCTTATAAAGGACCCTCAGGCTCCACAGGGCCTATGGGGAAACTGAAGGAAGAAACATCTGGGATTAGGACTGGCAGGGTAGGGGAGTAGGGGTCCCCGAGACAAGTAGGGGTCCCCGAGACACATATGGAGAAGATATCCAGCCAGGGATGAAGTCATGTCTTTGGAAGGTATACATTGACCCTATATAAGATCCTGCTGTTCCTTTGGTAGACACAGACTCATTCAACATTTTTAGAGATTCATTGCCTTACTTGAACCTTTTTGATACATATAGCATCTTTTGTACAGATGAATCAACCCCTATTTCTGTTTCACTTAAGAACACAGCAATTATCATTCTGGACACATCATGCCACCCTTTCCCCAATCATCACCTCAGATTAGCTGAAATAGCCAACAACAAGAAAGGTTTTTAACCAACATAGTGAGGACCATACTTGTTGCTAGGCAGATTTCAGTGGCATTGCTCGCAGTATAAAAATGCTAGTATTCTTTAGTGTTATTCTTTAGAGTTTAGCTACTTAAGCAAAATACTATCAACCCAAAGAACATGGTCATCTTTACATTTATATATAAGATATAAAAATATTTTGATTTCTGTCAGCAGGAAAAGGTGATAATATCTCAAGAGCATCAGGCTGAAGACAATATGGCTAACAGGACGTGCTCCTCATATTGTGGCACATGATATTACATAAGATATAATCTTTATAAGCGTTAGCAATCAAAAATGGTCATGGTTTCATATTAATGTATATTATGCCAGTTAGTTTGATAGCTTAGCTAGTTAGTTATGGCACTATGGTTCATCAAACTTCATTTAAACCTCGGGATGCATTGAGGGAGAGCCCCTCATTTTCAATGGCACCGACAAAACAACAATTAAATACAACAATTAACCATTACATGTGTAAGTGGGTCAAAAATGATACCCGGATGACTTATTATTTTGCAATATCTTTGCAATGAAAATATTTGATGATTTAACATTCTAGGTATTTGATATTGCCTTTGAAATTTGACCTTTTACTTTTTAACAAAATGTTTTACTACCCTGTTATAACCATCCTGAGTTTCCATGAGTGGGTCAAAAATGACCCGTATGCATTTTCAATGAAATTTTATAGGAACTTTTGATCCTTATGAATTGTTAATTTCAGGTATCATTTTAAATCACTTCAATTTATTTAAAATCATTATTTTTTAGAATTTTTTTTTATAAAAAAAGAAATATTTTTGTTATAAAAAAAGATATACAGGAAATTTTTGACCCAGTCATGGAAGAGTGTAGGTTCCAATAACCTATGCATCTAAAGGTTCAAAATCAAATTGCCCCAGTGGCAGCAATGAGTCCATTTTCAAAGTATTTTGCAGTTTGTTCCAGACCTGTCTGTCCCAGGTCAGAGTTACGTTACATTACATTAGTCATTTAGCAGATGCTTTTATCCAAAGCAACGTGAGTTCATTTTAGGAACCTGAAGAACAAGCCAGTCCCGAGAGAGTGTTATACTGTAAGTGCCAATGTTCCAGTTCAACAGGGAAGATGGGTAGAGAGCTAGCTTGTTAGAAAGCTTTGTAGAGAGAAACATTGGAAATGCTTGGAATTACCTTTGTAACTCCTGCCAGACTCATGGGCATCAACGGTCTCGCTTCTGATGTTGGCATGACGTGCTACCACACACCTGTATGGTTAAGATCAGACCAGACCAAGTTCTCTTTACCTAAGTTACTCTCTAACATGTGCACTAGTGCTTTATAAGTGCGATGATGGAGGGGTGGAGGGGTAATGCATGATCGGAGTGAGTGAAACTACGTAGACTTTAAATAGTCCAGCTGATGTAAAGGTCGGAGTGTACTTACTTTTTCTGCACAAAGAAAAAGTTTGTTTGTTTGTTTGAATTGCGAAATCTTTCACTGTTAAATGGTGAATTAGTTTACCTCTATCAATATTGTTGAGATGAAGATCCATGTTTCCAAATATGACCAAAACTACAAACCTTTTGAAAGAATAAACTTACTTTTTCAGAGCACTGTCTATTCTTAACAGAGTCAATAAACCCTTAAGGTAGATGCATTCCTTTAGTAAGCTCATCATGACATTGTGAACCACAATCAAAAGCATCACCCAAGTCAAGAAAGAGAGAAAACAGTCTGCAGGACTTAAAATCAATCCGTTTTAAGGCAAAGCACATGCTCATCCATGCCCTGCCTGTTAACACACACACACACACACACACACACATTGAACAGAGCATGTTTGTCCGATCCAGAAATCAATGGTGAAAGAGGAAAAGTTGACTGTGTGCCATTTGGTTTTGTTTGCCTGGGTAATTGGGAAGAAAAATCAATGGCTTCTCTTTCTTAGTCGGTTCATACAACTTGAATTTGAGAACACGACCAACAAGCGTAAAGCATCTGTTTTTGCGCATCCAGCACGCTATGTAATATCTGTTCAAGCACTTCTCCAAAGCTGTACCATGTGTACCACACACACACTAAGGAAAATAAGAGATTTAAGGGGACCACCACTCGCACTTAAGCAGGTGTTAAAGCGTTAAAGCATTGTGTAGAATCAGTGCGTGTGATGAAGTGATGTGAAGTGATGGTGTCGCTTCGAGTAAACATCCCGGCTCTGTGTTCACAGTGAGTCACTGCATCCTCACTCACTGCCTCTGATTTGAACTATTCATTTTCGAATTCACTGGCTGTTTTGCGAATCCGTCTTGCACATTTAGACACCTCTGCCTCTGGTTTGTTTCGATTTCATACAAGTCTTCAGAGCAGATAATCCCATCAGTTAATCAAAACTACTAGCCAGTTCGACCAGATGCCCTCATTCATTTTGAGATGTTGTTTAGCAATAGGCAGACTTCCACCGCCAGAGCAGGTTTTACACTTCAGTGTCTTAGAAATCTACTTGGCAAAATACGAAGAGCTTATGAAAGGCTTCCTGTAGAGGCTTCAACACCAAATCAGGACTAAGAACACATATCTGTGGAGAACACAGTAACCTAATCAAGCGTAAATGTGTCATAGCGAAACACATCCCCTCATAGCACGGCTGCCAAAAACAAGAGAAATCTTCTTCTTGCCCTCAGTTGCAACTGACAGTGCACATCCCCTAAACGCTGGGAGTTGAGCTGTGAGGGCACAAACTGGATAAATCCCATCTCAGTACTTGCTGTTGCTTCAGGGCAGTGGAGGGATTTTCTTGGGGGGGGAGCGTTCTGGGCTCGGCCACAATGCATTGTGGGGGTGCTGGTGAGTCACGGCTATGTGGATGTGGTGATAGAGACGGGGAACAGCTTTCTTAATGTCAGCCGTAATACCGGAGCAGACATGTAGGACCTAATCGAGGGTGGCACTTCCCACAACACCAAATTAAACGAGGACTACCAGCTCATGTTTTCATCATCATTATTTGTTTAGTGCTGGTGATGTGCCTCCGATCAGGCACAGCTCCCCTCAGCTGCTGTTCTTTTTGTCATTTGTGTCTGTTCATATTTTTCTATTCAATCGAAACAGTTTGTGAAGCATATACGTGCCTTGCCGAGCAAGAAGGACGACTCCAATGTGATTTAAAGCCCATGGTCATAACCTTCTGCCCTACTGAGTATGAGAGTGAAAACCTAACAAAGCATGAAGAGGCTGTCTTGTCCACTCACACACTGACACATTGCTGATTCATAGACAGTCATATTTTTCCATCTTGGAGTTTGAATGCTCAACACACCAACAAGCAGTGAAAAGATAGAAAAGCTTTTACGATTTCATGGCAAGAAGTAGAAGAAAGCGGGAAAGATAATATAAAGTGTGAGAGCAGAATATCTTTTGGTGCTGCTCAGGTCCGGGTCAGCTCCCAGAAGGCAGATATTGGCTTTGGCGCATTTTCAGAAGAAAATGTAGAGTTATACACAGAAAGAGCAAATAGGATTCTGAGGTGATCTATCAAATACCAATTGTGCCATAATTAAATAAATAAATAAATAAATAAATAAATAAATAAATAAATAAATAAATAAATAAATAAATATACCTTCATGAAGTAAATAATTGTATGAATAAATACAGGAATATATATAAATATATATAAATGGGTAAATAAATTGTGAAATCACTAAATAATTAAATAATACTCAATTAATTATTATGAAATATTATTTCACAATTGTCACTTTCACAATAAGACAAATACATTTATTTTTTAAATTTCATAATGACAAGTTTTATTCCCAAATGGCACTCTTGTTTTCCCCATGACGCTTTTCATTTTATAATGACTCATTTCATAATGACTCTTTTCATAATGACTGGTCATCTGTCAATCAACATGAATGATTTATGAAATGCACAGTCACTTCAAAAGCACATTCACAATCTTCCACGTGTTTTTCAAGTGCCATAACGTTCTCATTTAATTGCAATACTTCAAATTTCTTCCACTTGAAAGCGTTTCACACTTTGAAATGTTAAGTCTGCTCTGCTCCAATGTCATGAGGAAAGGACAAGTCCAAACTAAACTGTGACTACTGGTTTCTACTGCAGGTCGAGCTGAACAACTTCCACGGCTGCCTTTACATTAGTCTTTCCCAGCCGTTGTCAGCGTAGAGAATCTCTGTTCCTTTGCAGCTCCCGCAGTGAAAAAAGGAAAGATCAATAGAAGAGATTTTCTTTTAACAATTTATGATTTCACGAATTAATATACATTCTGTCACCCCAACCAGACTTTTAAGAAGGCAATTATTGACGTGAGAAAACGGATCCAGATGAAGAACCCTGTCAGTAATCTGCTCTAAATGTTTTTCCTAATCCTCTCCAGCATTTAAATATGATTCAAACGGACGGTCATAAAAGTCGCATTCATCCGCTAGACCACTCTGTAATTTTGCTTCAAGAGGAAGATAAGCAGAAGTTCAAGGTTTTTTTTTTTTCATCTAAAGAGCAGTGCAGAGCATTAACTTGGACCTCCAGTTTGGAGTTTCCATGGTGGTTCCAGATTTCTTAGCATCTGTAGCCCATTTTTGAACAATCATGTGAATATAATCGCCTTAAAATCTTGTGTAGACGGGTATGAAATCCCAGCATTACATCTTGTTTTCTCAAAGCACATCTTTGGAATTGCGCTCTCATATCTAATTGCTAAATTGGCTGAAACAACAATGGAGTAGGAACATTCCTCAAGGAAAGGAGCGCCTTCCCTCTCATCACCACATCATCAAGGCGTATAAATTGCAATGTGTTTGCATTTGAATGCGCAGAGGGGATGCAGTCTAAGAGAACTTTTGTACTGATGCAAGTGGAAACATGATTGAAGGTATGGCACCAACTGTGAGCTGTATTTTGTATTTATTGTTGGAGGCAAAGTGTTCGCTGATCGCTCCTCTTGTATGCACAGCATGTAACGTGTTTGTGTGGAAAAACCCCTAAAGCAAAACGCAAGTCAGATTTCACATAAACATATGAGATTATATCACAGACGCAACGGGTATGTATCAAGCTAATTGGTTTTCATTGGAAATATAAAGGCTGCCTCCAGGGGCCTCTATCACCACGGCACATAATCCATGGTTATTAGTATCTGTTTTAATGGATAACAGTGAATAAAAGTTAAGCAAAACTGTTTTTGGGGTGATTTCCCTGTAGTCGGGTGGGTGAGGCTGTCAATCTATTTGAAATTGATTTATTTTTGCCATTTCCTCACTTGCCTCCAGCCTTTGCCAAATATCCCTCACTGGTAAATGTCAATCAGTAGTGGGGATTACATTTCGCTCCATGTGCCCTCACCTATGGGAGAGGCATGGATCATTTTAATTATTATCAAGATGGCCACTTGTGGACAGTGGTTTTCTTCAGGAAAAAGTTGTGCCATATATATACTGGGCAAAACAAAAGAACAAATGTGGTTAGAAGCATCGCAACCTAAAACCTGTTGTTAATTCTCAAGAGATTTATAGCCTCTCTCTCAAAAACAGCCTCTTGGCAGACTTTTACACCAAGTCAAATGCCCAACACACTATGCAGACTGGAGTTTTAATTTTACAAAAAATGTCTTGGAGGCAGGGTGGCTCTGGAGACAGAAATAATCTTGGTTGGTTGAGCTAAACCTCAATGGGCGGAGCCAAAGAACCACTCTGTGAGACAGGGGTAAATGCAAGTTAGCTAGTTTAAGAAAAAACTCAACCAATAAGATTATTTCTGCCCCCAGAGCAGCCTTGCCTCTGAGATATGTGTGTAATTAAAACCTCTATCTGCACACACTATGGCCAACTAGTGCCAGCTGCTGCTTAAACGGAGTAGCGGGACACCCTGACCACTCAGACACATGTCGGGAATCCAACAGGGGCTCGGCCCTGCGAAATGGGGCCGCACACCATCTCCAACACATTATTCTGGCAACCATGAAATGTTTGGTCAGACATCAATCTTTCTTTTTCCTTTAACGCAGAAATAGAGGTTGTGGCATCTGACGTAATATGCAGCCTGTCTGCGCTTTTAAGATGGAAGTCTAGCCCGATTTCAAGGTAGGCTGCCCAGCTAAATTTAGGAGCTGTAATTCATTCATCACCCAGTTAGTGAATGCACCAGAGATGCCTGTTCCTCTTCCTAGGTGTTAAATCTGTCCTTCAGGGTCTTTGCCCGTGACTTTGAAACAGTCTGCTGAACAAGGTTTCCTCAACAAATCGACACCCATCACCCTGTATTATTACTCTCTTCTGTCATCAAACTTGATCTGGCCTGATCAAATGCTCTCAACAAGCAGCAACAGTCATTGATCGTCTGTTAATTTCCCTTGGTCCTCATAATGGAAGAATAAAATAACAACTGTATTACAGATATTTCCCCTCTTTTTAGTTTGCCCCTTTGCAGAATCCGCAACCAACCAGGATTTTCCTCCGAGTGCACATGTTATGATGCCAATTTGTAAAGACCAAACACTGCATTCATGGTCAATGCTGGATATTGATCTGAGGCTGTAGTGGAGGAGAGAGCTTATTGCTGTTGTAAATCAATGATGGATTGGGGCAAAGCAAGGCTAAAGCTCCTAATAATGACCTTTCACTAAGTACATCGCTGCCATAAGGGAAACATTAGAAAGCAGCATTTAATTACAAAAGGAAGGAATGGCATCAGTGAGATATATGTTGCATCGGATTGAGCGCCGTAGGCCATCAGGGTGAGGGGGTGAGGACGTGGGCCGTGGGTCAGAAATGAAGGTAGGTGGGGGGGCCGTCCAAGCAAGAATCATTAAGGGTCAACTATCTGTCACGAATTCCATTTCTCCATCCTTCGTTTGATCCATCCATCAAAGCGGGAGCAAAGCAGGGTTGAGAAAGAGGAGCGCTGTGCCCTTCGGACAACAAAGAAATGATGTTGTTCAGCTCTCCACTCAGCCCGGGGAATCTTGAACAGACCTTTAAGTGTTTATATTTGGACAAAATGGATTATGAGCACAGAGAAAAAGCCAAGGCTGTTTGAAACTTTCAACTGAGGCAGAGGTTGGGTATGACTAATAATAATAATAACAATAATAATAATATTGCATCCCATTTAGACTAGAACTTTTCAATGCAGTGACTTGCCCACATCTTGTCTATTAAATGTGATACTTGCAAGCGCTATTTGAGCTCAGTAGAAATCCACTTTTATTCAGTAGCATGTCAACAAAGCTCTCCTCAGACCTTTGGTCTGAAAAATAGAATGAATTAATTTTCACTTCAGACTGTATGGAGGTGACAAATAGCTACAGATTTCAGGCCAGTTTTCAACAGCGCTCATTTCACAAAAGAAAAGGAAAGAGGACCGCTTTTGTGCATACTGCCTTACAGTTTCAATGGTGCAGAGCTCTCAAATGACCAAGATGACCAAAAAAGTACTGCAGTCTGCCAGAGACAGCAATGTACATGTGGGATTATCTCACAAGGTCATCATCTGTCAGTGAAGGTCTGCAGGGGATTGTCAGTCAAAATGGTATCTGTGGTATCTGCCATAGATTGGTTCAGCAGTCGTCACTGTTCCTTGACCCCAATAGTTTCTGCTCAGCCTGGCTGTGTTTCCACTCATTCTTTGCCACTTCTGCTTTTGAAGAAGCAAAATTTCAAATATATATATACTGTATATATATATATATATATATATCATCATATATATCATTCATCTTCCATTTATACATGCAAGACTCCTGATTAAGATTTATGATGAGATCCCCGATCACAAGCCCTTAATTGCACTGAAAATGAAAGCAATATGGTCGGTTGTGTTAGTGTAGCGGTAATCAATTATTGGGTTCTCCCTGAATAGCATTAATTGATGTGAAATTAGCATCCACGCCTCCAGCTCTGAGCCCATTATCCGGCGATTACGTTGCAGAAATAAAAAATGAGAGTCAATTCATTTGAGCGATTTCACACTCCAAAAAACACACTCACATATTTGGAGGGAAAATGATTAAGCATGCTGCTGAGTAATGATAAACTTCTCAAGTATCCTGTTAATGAGACGGCTTGAGAACAAAAGTTAGTCGGCAGATGAAGTTAGCAAAAACATTTTCTCTGAGCTTTTGAGAGATCAAGCAAGAATACACGAAGGATTACGTTAATTCACTTTACTCTTTGCAATCAGTCATTGTATATGTTGGTTTCATAACCCGAGCACTACAGGATTGCCATTAAATTGAAACGGATGAACAAAAAAAACAAGTAGAACAATGCAAACCCAGCCAGTTCGTGTCACTGCCAGTATCATTGCCATCGGGAATCACATTTGAAGCCAAATTGCAACAGGTTTGCCAAAAGGACGAAATAACAAGTGAAACTGAAGTCAATATCTCATAACTGCAAATGATGACGCGAATCCACGAGGCCGGTTAATACACTTCATGTCGGATGAGACTGAACTTCCTCTTGGCAAGGGCACGCAGCAGAACGCTGGCAGCACTTCCCTCCCTCCTCCATCCACTGGGCATGATTCAGCTAACGAGGGGGTCAGTGGCAGTGATGGAGGAGATGGGCGGCGGTGGCCCCTTGGGGACAAATTACTCAGTGCTTTAATCGTCACAAAGATAATCATCTGTGGCAGGAACTGCAGGGAGCCGGTTAGGGCCGATTTGCAAGTCAGTCAAAGGCGCACACGCTCAGATTAATGATCTTCGGCAACGTCTGAAGGAGACATTGCGGTGGAGGAGGAGGTGAAGGGGCAGGCAGATCATAACCAGCCTCTCGTCCTTGATGGTGGCTACGTTGACGAGTTTGATGGCTGAAATCGAATCATTAGGCTTCAGTTAAATTATATATCAACTTAAGACAGTTCTGTCTTACCCACAGGTTTAATGGAGAGGATTAGTGCTGTACTTCATCACTAGCTTCTTCAATTCTCTCACTTAAGACCCATAGATAGATAGATAGATAGATAAATAGATAGATAGATAGATAGATAGACAGATAGATAGATAGATAGATAGATAGATACTACAATGTGTCTGGAATACACACAGTAAATACAAAAATATACTTTATTTATATAACACTTTGCAAAAGACAGCTACAAAGCACTTTATAAGTGATTAAAACAAATAAAAACAGCAAAATAAATAAAAACAAGGTAAGAAATATATAAGAGGGAGGTCCAAAACACTCATAAAAGGTCATGTCATAGAAGCAAACCTGAATGAGTTTTAAGAAGCGACTTAACAGATGATACAGATTGAGCCAAGCTATATTATCATTCACATAAATAGTGACACACATTATACAGGGACAACAGAACAGACACTCGACAGACGACTACACACATCACCTGGCATGTATTTGAAGCCTTCCATCACTATGTGAATGAATGAGACACAGGCAGACACAGGCAGTCGGTCGCCTGAGAGCCCAGCAGTGCAGTGGAACAACATACCATGAGATAGAAATGACTGAATTACATGTATGTAATTCAACATTATGTCATCATCAGCTGCTCGTAGATTTTCATTCAGTTTGAAGCGCCATCAAACGTGTCCCTGAAAGACATCCTTGTCTACACGAGGCCATAATCCATCACTGGGAATTTATTGGTGTCCACTTCTGGGAAATAGCCTCCTCGTTCTTTCCAGGCAATTACTTTGATAGAACTGTCCATAAAATTTACTACTGTTACTAGTCGTTACCACGCTACTAATTAAAGGCAATTTCACAGGTTGCCGGCCTACAAATGGCAGCAACTTCAGTATCTTCAGTATCCAGTAACCAGTATTTCCTTCTTAAGTTTCGATCTGAGACACTGTGTGTGGAGCAGGTTTACCACCAGTGTCCATAACCAACAGCAGAATTTCATTTGGGCAAACTGGGCAAATCCACACGGTCTCAATTAGTAGGGAGGGGACGCCCTTCTCCCACTTTGTGATCTAGGTTGATAAGATGGGTTGGCAGAGAAATTCAAGCAGCACTTCAACTGATCAGACAAAAGCTAAAAGTCATCACTCCTCATCTGATTACTCGCTCTTTGCCACTAATCACCCAAGTGCACGATGTTAAGGTACTACATCGCACCACCAAGCTAATCAGTCACAATTTGTCTCGTGAACTACATGGTGAGTGAAAAAGAGCTGAGAGTTTGCTTCAGGGTGTACCCTAATGTTATCAAGATTAATTGTTTGATGCTTTCCCTGCGACATCTTTTCCTTAGTAGCACCTAGCCAGCAACTCTCACATGAACTACTGCAATAAATGTTTCTTACGGTTTTCAGAGCAAGGCTGAGAGGTCTTGAAGGTTGAGAGTTCTTGGAGGCTGAGAGGTCTTGAAGGTTGAGAGGTCTTGGAGGCTGAGAGGTCTTGAAGGCTGAGAGGTCTTGAAGGCTGAGAGGTCTTGAAGGCTGAGAGGTCTTGGAGGCTGAGAGGTCTTGGAGGCTGAGAGGTCTTGAAGGCTGAGAGGTCTTGAAGGCTGAGAGGTCTTGGAGGCTGAGAGGTCTTGAAGGCTGAGAGGTCTTGGAGGCTGAGAGGTCTTGGAGGCTGAGAGGTCTTGGAGGG
Source organism: Gephyroberyx darwinii (assembly GCA_900660455.1). Lineage (NCBI taxonomy): Eukaryota > Metazoa > Chordata > Actinopteri > Trachichthyiformes > Trachichthyidae > Gephyroberyx > Gephyroberyx darwinii. The sequence goes on along the minus strand of CABFOQ010010454.1, from coordinate 7,846 downwards.
TGAGAGGTCTTAGAGGCTGTGAGGTCTTGGAGGCTGAGAGGTCTTGGAGGCTTCCCATTTTTCTCATACAAAAAAGCTACGTTGCCTTTTGAATGAATCACTTTGGCATCTTTCAAATGTCTTACGGTAAGACATTTGAAAGATGCTAAAGTGATTCACTGAGCAATTGAAAGTTTGTAAATGAAAGCCATTCGCCAACCAGGGACGGAGCAGCTTTAGCTCCTCTCAAGGATTCTTCCCTTCAAACTAGAAGGGGAACATGAATTTGATCAGGCGCTAAGTGAACGTGCCTTGAAATTCTATTTTGGTTTGTTTCCTTTTGTTATGTTGGATTTTGCTGGAATTACATAGTCAGTGTGCAGGCTTACAGTATGTGTGTGTCAGTATGATCATTTGGGAGTACATGTGCACATTTTGCAGAGTGATTGTTTCTGTCTGTTTGTGTATATGTGTGCATGCGTAGGTGTATGTGTGGTAAAGTGAACACATATGGAGTCGACCTTTGAAGTCTGACATGCTTCAACATAAATCTCAATCTGTTCCAGCATGTTCTTTCATTCCCTATTAGGTGGGAAGAATAAAAGTCAACCACGAGCCTTTGAAGGTGTCATGCTTAAACATTAATTTCTTTTGACAGTGTATGGATACGTGTTGGCTGGTTCTTCCTTATAGCCTCATAGTGTTTCTTCCAATGCCGTCCTTACATAGTTTTGTTGCTAAGAGCTTATTTGCTGTGGTGTTTCTGCTCTTCCCAGAGATCACCTGTCAATCAAACAGTGTGTCCAGTACTGTGATGTCTTTCTCCTTGGATTTTCTGCTGATGAAGTTTGAGTTTCCGTAGGTGGCGCTCTTTTCATTGTCTGTTCAGCCATGGTGGCTATCGCTGCTCATGCTAACTACCCACTTCTTCTTGATGATGTTCTGTTGATGTTGCCAGAAACATAAAAAGCATCAGTTCCAGTGTACCAGAGACCTGACACCTGCTGTGCAGAAAATCAAATATAAAAGCTTCCATCAACCGATATTATATCGGCAATGTTATGGATGCTTTTTTTAATAAGTAGCCAAAATATACTATAAATATACACATGGTTGCCAGTTTGAATCCTGGACTGGTTGGGAAAATTCAGACGAAGGGACGTGAACGAAGTGTACTTTTTCCTCCCACAGCAGCTACCATTGGGTTGAGTATTGAGTGTTATACTACAAACTCAGCAAATCCTCCCTGGGTAAATTAAGCTTTAACAACAAATACCAACCTTTCAGCGAAACAACTACACAATATATATAAAAGGGTGAAGCCTCCCTCTTCCTTTTTTCACATATAAGCAATTTATTGTACCGCCAAAAAGAAGATCACTTTAACCGATGTGGGCTGTCTAATATCCTGATCTTCAAAACATTTGCTGTTGTGCAGGGAACACTTTGGATGCGATGACAAATATGCAATGTCAAAATGCACAGGGAGCAGCTATATTGTGCCTTGCCCCAACTCAATCTCTTAATATTAAATCTGTCAGGCATAATTGGTTTCCTACCAGATTAAAACATAAAACTGCAGGGAAGACACTGTTCCCAGCTCACCACCATCTGTGCTCTGCAATGTGATGCTGCAGGAAGACTTAATGAATTATTAGGTCATTAAAGTGAGTGTATACAGTTGAACCTCAATCAACCACCTTTAACTCTTGGCTCTTTTGTGTCACCACCCCCCGTTCACCCCCACCCTGCACCCAACTTCACCTTTGACACCCATTGGCACCCTGCCTGCACAGAAACAAATGGCCACCCAGTGTCTGACGAGTGTTTCTGGTGAGCAATCAGCCACAGGACAGCCACAGTTGAAACACATGCTCCCCGTCATCACCGTCCAGTCATAGAGACGCCACTCCTACTGCACTCTGCATTGGCTGATGGTCCGAGCTTGAAGCCATTGTTCTTCCACTGAAAGGAGAGAGGAGCTGTTTTGTGTTTCATGGTCATCATTTTACAATCATTCAGGCTACAACTGTTTAAAGAAAGTATGGCAGATTGGCGTTTTAGTTTTGCAAACATTTCTCAGCGGCAGCGCTGCGCTGGAGAACCACTGCTTTTCTGGCAACGTTAGACTGAAGCCCAGTGAGAAAGGCAAAGGGGTAAGACAGGAGGTAGCTGATGTTAGGAAGCCTGGTGCTCTTGTTACTAAAAATGAAGTTATCTGTCTATAAGTTAGTATTTATATTATATTTTTTTTTATTTTTGAGTCATTTACGTTTGCCAGTTAGCTGGTTAGTGGTTATTTGACTCAACCCATTAGGGTTTAACTCATACTATGAGTTTCTTTCTGCCTCCAGAGCAACTCTGCTTCGCTAAAATTACAAACTGTGAAAATATGTCAAGAATGAGAATTTGATTTGGCCAAAAAAACAGCAGCAGCCCCAATTGTCTTGGGTGTACAGTGAGTAATTACACTTCATTGCTCTTGAGTGCCTGGACGACCACCAACAGTACATGCTTTGTTGAGCCCCGCCCCTTGTCAAGCTTCTTCAGTGTCAGGTCAACGGTGCTATTTTGTTCGCTTAAAAGTGATAACAACCCGTTTGCACCATCTTTTGTAGTAGTTTTGCTGTATTCAGGTCAGCTCATGATGAGATCATAGGTTGAACATGTATCAGTTGAGTAAGTTCAGCAATTTGTGGGGAAACGCCCTATATTAAAAAAAAAAAACTGTACTTCTGAACATGAAGTGCAGACTTGTGCATACTGTTGTACTTTTGCTTGTAAGAATTCATCAATCTTACTGGCCACCTTCCAAACTATATATTGTATGATATAAACTATAATTGGAGGGAAATGTCCTCAGTAAACACATGTGAAATACAAACTTCTGCATGTTGTTGCACGGTATTTGGCACAAGATGTTTTTCTGTCTTGCCATTTTAGTTTACTAATGTCTCCATAAAGAATCCACCACTGTTACCACTGTAACTCTTCCACAATTCATCATCTTGATATTTTTATGAAAAGACCTTGGCAAAAATGAATGCTTATGAATGTGCTTATGTCATTTTCCTTCAGTCCACTTTTCTATTTCTAAACCTTTAGCACAGAAAACATGTTTTACTATCACAAAAGGTTTCCACGTCACAAACCCGCAGGAAGACGACCATTCAACAAGCTGCACAATCACATAAAAGTCTTCTTCTGTCTTCTTTTGAGATTTGACAACTGGTAGCGCAGATGCAAATCCTACTTGAACATGGACAGAAAGCACACCAGTGCAAAAGCCAGAAATGACCATGTGCTCACTCTATTTTCTGGGGGGGAATTTTCTTTTTTTTTTTTAGCTCATCCTCCACTTTGGCATGTCTTGTGTTGAGATGATGTTGGCACCATGAAGGAGCAGATGCTTCTGATTAGCTGCCATTACTCCTCTGTGGCGTCACACAAACATATTCCCGCTCCCTCCCATGGGCGACGATGGGTCCAACATTATCCTCTGCCAATGATGTGTGTGAATGTGTGTGAGAGAGAGAGTGAGAAAGAGAGAGATTAAAGATGAAGGGGGACAAAGAGAGTGAGGAGGCATGACAGAGAGAGAGAGAGTATCTGAGAAAGCAGAGGGGAGAGGGAGGGTGGAGAGGCATCCAACCGATGCCCTCCCTCACACTTTACTTCCCTCCAGTGGGACAACACATTCGGGTTGGATGACACCATCAGGCTAGCCAGGCAGATAGGATCCTCGCAACACCGGGCCAGAAGATTAAAGCAGGACAGCTGGCTTTGATGCTGGCTCTGCTCTGCGGTCACTGGAGTGCAGCAGGATGGAGAGCTGGATTGTTGTCATCCCTGGTACTTGAGCTTCTCTCCCTGGCTGCAGAAGCCACATCTTTTCCACGGCTTGGACAGAGAACTAGCAAGCACTCACCTTGCTAATAAGACACTGGTGCCAAGCAGGTGAAATGGAGGCGATTGTGAGATGAAGCCATTTTGAAGTGAAAATACCTGCCTGAGATAGAGGCGTCTTACATTTTGACTACATGTTGATGTGACCTGATATGATCTGCACCGACATTGAAAATACAGCAATGAAACAAGATCCACTGTCGTCCAGGGCTGCTACCTGCATTGTTTTGTGAAATCAGGACCTCAATATCTTTCCGATATCAGTTCAGTTCAGTTTCCAAAGCTGTTTTGATAAAATGTTTCACCATGCTATAATATCATATTGTGAAAATGTTGTGCTTATTTGGGTTGACGTTGAATCTGCACGTCATAGGAAAAAACCTAAGGAGTTGGACTTGGCTACCTCCTTAGCCTCTGTCAAATGCCTGCTGGGTTGCATCAAAACCATCTATATTTTATTATATTAGTTTATTTGCTTATTAAGAGTTTATTTATCCAGTGCACAATGAGGTAGCTTCTCTAGCTGAATGGAAGCTCCTCTGGATGTGCCAAAGATCAATGCCTTACACTTCTAAGACATAAATGCTTAATGAATCAGCCCTACTCACATTAATAGCGCTTTACAGAGAAAATCAATTGAATGCGTCGTGATCTCGTCGTGTCTCCTCGGCTTCAGCATCTTCAGCACCCAGACTCAGCAACCGATGCTGATTCTCTCTGCCACAACACAGTGACAGCTTTTTTTCCTGCTGTTTCATTAGTGGACAGTAAGTAAAGGCCATGTGCCGTAGCCTGCTGAGTCGCCAGGACGGCCATAACAAAGTCTGTGAAGACCTTTGGCAGAATTAGTCTCTATTTCTTCATTAGCAGTGTTTATTTGTGTGTTTTGGTGCTCTGTCTCCTCGGTGTTGACGATCTTGAGGGGCATCCAAGTCTGAGAAAATTAAAGCCATCAATGCATGTGTCATGCAGAGTGGCTGATTGCAGAATTCCCACATCAGGGAGCAAAGTCCATTATCATTAGTTATCCACAGATATGTGCCACTGAGAGTCGGGGATGATAGAATAGGGGGATGGAGAGGAGCAAATGGAAAGGAGACAGAGAGAGAGAGAGAGAAAGGGAGAGAGAAGAGATATATGCTGGGCAAGAAGCAAAAAGAATGAAAAAGAGAGCTGAATAGAGCTGCAGAGATTGAAAAGAAAATGCACACACACAAGCTGGGAGAAAAGATGGGGGGGGGGGGGGGGGGGGAAAGGGGGGGGGGGGGGGGGG